>QQZM01000055.1:93231-140213 GCA_013365045.1 Geotrichum candidum | reverse complement strand
AACTGCTTTTCAACTTCTGCATAGCTTCATAAGATTTCTTATTGCGATCATATTTTGGTTGCTTCCATGGTGGGCGCCAGTTTCGATGGAACACATCACGTGATTAAAAATGCTATCACTTAAGCACGCAAATAAGAATCAAATATTATAAAATTTTAAATTACTATTAGCTATAAGCTGCATATTAAATGCTAATGGTAATAAAATAACTTTAAAATTTTGTGTAATTCACGATCATTTAGTTAGAAGACTTCCCAAAAAGAAACTGCAAAAAACAATTTACAGAATATTGGGCGTCTAGTGTAGTGGTTATCACATTCGCTTCGCATTTTAGGTTCGAGACTGCGAAAGGTCACCGGTTCAACTCCGGTGTCGTCCATCTTTTTGTTTTTGGATTGAACAAAATTGATAATTTCAAATAGTCATTTTCAAATTTTTTTTTTTAAGGTACAGATGTATTTCTAGTCATACAATGAGGCAGCTTAATGTTTTGTGCACACAATCAGTATTTAAGTACATTAGTCACATCTGGTATCGTAAGCACCCAGGCCAGCGGAAGCATGAAATTCAGAAAGTTCAAAACACATGTTTACCAAAGATTCTGAGAGCATTAATGTCTACGCCAGTTAAGGAAATGCAGCGAGATGCTTAAATTTTGCTGGTAAACATACAAATGGAAGAAATCCATGACTAATTGGCTATATGAGGTATTATAGCTATGAGTCCGAGGAATTCCGTGTAGAAACTTGCCAACTTGGGCAAGTCAGCAGATGATGATCTGGAAAGGCTTTCTGCTATAGTCAGCTAAATGAATGGTATTGACAATGCTTTGTATAAAACAGTATTACATCATCTCATCATTTTGAGCACTAATAAAATGCTGGTGTAGATAGGTATTACCATGCATTATTATTAGCAGTGTTCAGCACACCTGTGACCATCCTCCACACACCTAATAAGCGCGGTGTTTGTTACATCATTAACCACAACAGATTTAATATCAAACATAAGAATGATTCTAAAGATTTGCCATGACCACCCATCTTGACTTCTTTCATTGGTTTTATCGAAAAAAACCTGTTTCATAGTAATGCTTGGCCTAGAGCATTCAGTGCACATAAAAGAAGAAAAGGAGAAAGCTGTGATGGGGTTTACGTCTGAAGTTGAGAGAAGCCTTGTGTGTAGCTTTTCATAACAAGCACAAACAAATTAAAGCTAACAATGACATATTCTAGTTTGTGTCTGATTCATCTTCCTCTGATGAAAGCAGTTGGGAACAGCCCACTATTAAGTTAGAATCTCTTTCTCAAATCTCGTTACCGTTGACTTCATCAGCTCTAGAGAGCAATGCTTTACATGACAAACAAAACCACACCATTTGTCTTTATGCTAAACCCTCATCAAGTATTACTATACCATTCAGGCCAATTGACTGGAAATTCGAAGCTAAATATTGTACCAGCAAGCTGCAACCAACTGGCTTTAAACCTGGTAAAATACGACTTAAAAGAGCTAAATATGATATTGGTAAACCTCGCCGACGTTCGCAGTTCACCAACCCACCTAACTTTCAATCCTGTGGTAGTGGTGTGAAATATGAAAACTGAATGTCAGTAAGAGGCAGCGTAGAGTCAGTATATTGATATAAATGTGATATAAAATAAATTGTAATAAACTGAAAGTTATCTTTTCTATTACTCTTATCATGATTACAGATTTTTTAGTTTATTTTTTACTTTAGGCTACCTTAATTATCAAGCCCTATTGTTTTGAATTAGATGAAAAGAACTATAGACCCTGGTTTCAAACAAGGGGTTAATCTATTAACTGAGCTGCTGATATTCATAAATGAATTGTTAGTTTTTGATTTAACAAGAATCTTAGCAGTGTCTAGATAAAAATTCAGAAAATATATAAACAAAATAGTGTAGCGATGAGAATAAAAAGGATTCACTTCACGTAATTGCAGTATTTTTTCACTCTAACTGACTTGAAGTAAAGTAAAGAGGAATGAGTTCAGGAAACTATCAAGTTACTAATGCTTGGATATAGCTATAGTATAACTGATTGAAAATAAAAAGCTTATTTCGATTTCTAACATTAATTGATTGATTTTTTATTTCCTGCTTGATATCGTGATACCATGGTTCAGAAACAGCAGCTATATGTGCTGAATTAACTTTTCGAGTGTTTAGATTGGCAGATCATATTAAATTATTTTTAGAGTGATTTTCTTACTATTGATAATTCCAGACTGGATATCGTCCAAGGCTCACAGTGTTTTAACTAACACAAGATATCAATTTTGGTATCCTATAAAAATACGATGAACTTGACCATATTCAATTTTGTGGCTATTTGGTAAAGAACGTGATTTCTGGTTTGAGAAAAGAGTAAGAAAAAGTTCAAAAGTTTTAACAGAATTCAGTTAAAAAAAAAAAAGGTACAACTGACAACCTAATTACACATTTGTCAAAAAGGCATTTACAATTCTAAAACGTTCAATAGTTCTATAGTTTTGTTATGTGAGTTTTTAATGTCTTCACAATTGAAGCAAACCCCTGAATTCTTTTTTTATCTAAGCATTAAATGTCATTTGAATTATTAAATATGAAAGTAACGCTCTATTAAGGCGTTTCCACAATTTTTTATTCCGGAGTAAATCTATGAAGCTGTTCTGTTCATGCTAACAGTACCCATACACCTTTGTAGGCAGGAATAATACATTGCAACTACCGAAAGAATTGGTTAACAGCCCTTTGTAAAGCTTTTTTTCCAAAATTAAAAGACTTCAATAGCTACTCTAATAAGTATAGTGTTGGTTGGATTACTCTTTTGAATAGTGAATTTACTGATCGAACTTTTATAAAATACAATTAAATATCTAACAAAATAACCGATATATATATAAAGATCTCGAGTTTCGGTGTGTATACTTATTCAACCTACACACAAATATTTATAAATATTTACAAATATTTCAACTCTTCTTATTTTTAACTAAGGTCTATAAAATACAGACCCTTTTTAATTCTGTTTTTTGTTTCTTTTTTAAAATCGGTTACTACAGTTCTAATCTAATACTAAATGGATGACACCAAAAATAAAGCTTCATCCGATGGTCCAGTGATTATCAAGGCCATTGAAGTTAAAAATCGTTCCTCCTCTAGTCCCGTTGAACTGAGAAATCTCTCAAATTCGGACGTAAACGGCACCAATCATGTATACACCTCGGAAAAACCAGCTAGCTTTCTTTTAGCCTTGGCCCTTTCACTTTTAGTGTCGGTTGGCGGGTTTGTGTTTGGATATGACGTTGGTACTATTTCGGGAATTTTAAACCTTGGTGGGTTTTTGCAGCGATTTGGTAGCGCGGCTGCTGATGGTACCTATTTTTTCCCAACGTGGCGATCTGGTTTAATTGTTTCTATAATTACCGTTGGCAGTCTTTTTGGCGGATTGTTTTCTTCCAAGCTGGCTGATAAGTACGGCCGCAAAAATACTATTTTTGGGTTCAATGTTGTTTACATTATTGCCCTAATTATTCAACTGACGGCGCATCACTGGGTCCAAATTATAATTGGCCGGCTGATTTCCGGGGTTGCACTGGGGGCTTTTACTGTAATTGTGCCCATGATTATTTCCGAGTCGGTTCCTACTGATTTCCGTGGTGCGTGTGTTTCTTCGTTTCAATTTATGATTACTTTGGGAATATTGATTGGCAATGTTATCTGCTATGGTGTTAGAAACCTTGGTGATTCTCGTGATTATTTGATTCCATTGGGTCTTTCATTTATATTTTCTGCGGTAATTGCCATTTCCATGTTTATCCTTCCAGAATCTCCCAGATACCTGGCCACAGTGGGCAAGATTGACGAGGCACATAGGGCCCTGGCCAAAACTATTTGCATGAACCCTAATTCTCACTATATCATGACGGAAATGGCAGATATTATTAGATCCATAGAAGCAGATAATGTTGAAGGATCTGCATCTTGGGGTGAGTTGTTGACTGGCAAGCCAAAAATCTTTTATCGAGTTATTGTGGGCGTTGTTATGTTGTCCCTACAACAGCTTTCGGGGGTTAACTACTTTTTCTATTATGGCAACTCCTTATTCAAAACTCTTGGTTCCAATAATCCTTTTGCAACTGCTATGATTCTTTCGGGGGTTAACTGTGTATGCACATTGATTGCTATGTTGATAGTCAATAGATTTGCTCGCAGGACACTATTAATTACAGGCTCCATTATTATGCTTGTTGCGTTTGCTTGCTTTTCTACCCTTGGCACCTTTTTTCTTTACCCTAAAGCTACGCAAAATGTCAATTCTGCCATTGGTATTGCAATGATTGCCGTTGCCGGTGTGTTTATCCTTGGATTTGCCACGACATGGGCCCCACTGGCCTTTGTTGTTATTTCTGAAATATTTCCGCAGCGAATCAGGTCAAAGGCCATTGCTTTGGCTACTGGGGTTATGTGGATTTGGAATTTTGTTATTGGATTTAGCTCCCCTATGATTACCAACAGGGTTGGTTACAAGTATGGTTATGTTTTTTCTGCCTTTTTACTAGCGTCGGTGATATTTGTTTATTTTGGGGTCCATGAAACTAAGGGGGTTACCCTGGAAGATATTAATGAAATGTATGCATCTGGAGTTTCTGCTGTTGAGTCTACCAGACATGTAAAGAGCCTTCAGACTAACGCCCAAAATAAAACCATTGAGCATGTTTGATATCGTGAAGCAAGAAAGTTAAAATTTGTGACTATATGAGGTTTTTTTTATAATGAATAAACTAAGTTGAATGCAACGCATGTATAGTTCACTAACAAGTTGCGCAACTTTTCTGAGCAACAGTCTAATTGCTGCTAATATAACATTCATTGGAACCTGTAATCGTGTAAAATTTTTTAATCAGTGTTCTAGTAGAAATACGAGAAGTGGTGGTAGCGGGAAAACCTGATAGTAATACCTGAAATATTGAATAAGAGATGAAAAAATTGAATAAAATGTATAATATTTGACATCATGCCATTGGCTTTTGCACCCCAAAAGCTTTTATTCTCACCTATCTTTTTGAGTCCAAATGTACTTAAAAGGATGCGCCAGTAAAATAAAATTATGTAAAAGAAAATATATGTTTTATTAAACAAGCTACAAAAGATTATGTTTGGTAGAGAAAAAAAGGTTTTGTGATGAAAAAGGCGTAAGACTTATCGCAATCAAGGGCATCAAAGACTTGAAAGCAACAAGTAACTTATCCCCTAATTAGTGTGATAAAAAACGTGTTTTTATTCAGCCTATAGATTTTTGTAATACTAATTCTTTTGAAGAGCCATTAGAGACATAGAATAGACTAGATTGCTGCGGGTTTTGTCGATTTGATGAAATCGGCATTAATGCCTGCACCCAGCCGTACTATCTATTATGTTACAATAATGGCTTACATATCAAGCATTATAAACGAAATTTGTGCTATGAAGCTTTGACGTAATCGAATTATCCCGCTTATGTTGATTTACTAATTTAGATTTTCCCCTTTCCATCTTTTAATACTGGGTTTTTGCTAGTGAGCGACTGATCCGAATCGCTACGGTTACACCACGTATCGAAACAAAACTAAGCCTTTAAAGACCAAATGCTACATGCGCAATAACGAACTGAATTTTTTAAGAGCAAGAAAATGGGGGTTCAAGGTAAACCAGCCAGTGACTGTTATGAAGAAATTTAGCCATTAACACCGCAATGTAACAGGTTTGGCAGAAACTTTGTCAAAACTGCCACCAAAAGAACAGGGTACCGCTATACTTGAAAGCTATATCTAAAAAGTCAAATGCTGATTTAGACTTTTTTAATATTTCAAGATACAAAATTGTTATTGCTATGAAATTAATTATTTTTCGCGGTAGAATCAATGTGAAATCAACCAAGTGGGCATGCGAGTAAGTGAATGATTGGAAATTACGTTTGCGGAAAAAAAAAAGTTTATCCAGGAATAGTTATCGAGTAATCAGCCAAAACAAGGGGACCGATTACAGATCAAGCTGCTCTTTCTCTTTTGGCGTGAGTAAAGAAATATTAGAAGTTTAACCAGTGCAATACTTGAACTTGCGAGTGGTACTTGTTGCATGTTTGCTAGTATCATTAAAAGTTACTAAATGTTGATGCATCTTGGGTAACCAGCAATATGCCATCTTAAACGTTTAAGCTCAAAAGAATATGGGAAATATTAGCAAGTAACATTAAAGACTCATGAAAAAGAGATCCAAGGATTTGAGCTTGTATCTACTGACGTTGAAAAAAAGAGGATGTGTTATTAGCTAGTATCCTGAGCTGAGGTTAAAGAATCAGTTTATTCAATCACTAGAAAATCCAAGACTCCAAATTATTAAATTCAACCTGCAAATAAAGCAATTAGATGACCAAAAAATGCAAGGAAACAGGGGGACCTACCCGTGTACCACTTGAACACAGGCATTGCTTTTTTTTACTAGCAAAATTAAAACTTGAAACAAAAGAGATATGTTTTAAGCCCTTTTACTCTTTGCAAATTGTTAAAAGTCCAATGTATAAGCGTCGCTAATTCCAAATAAGAAAAAAGCAGCAAAGAATACATCAAATAGCTTCTATCATTTTTTCTTTAGCAGAGCAACTAAAGACTCCAATACGACATCAATCTAAGTTTTCTTTTTGTTCTTTTTTGACGTGATGACATTTGCTATTTTAACCTTTATTATTTAGCTGGTTAAAATTACTTGAATTGACATTAGTCCGCGACTATTTTTACCACCTTCTTTTTTGGGACGTACGGCTGTAGCAGGCACGGCTGCAGCAGAGCCTATTGTTAGACAGAACTAATTCAATTAATGAGCCGGTTGGACCAGACAAGGGTTGCTAGTATCATCGTCAGTTTTGTTAATACACCAATGTGGCTGGACCTTGTGGCAATACAAAAGCAAACCCAGAGCTTGTAGAACTGGCGATTATTTAGCGCCAAAGATCTGAGACTCGGAATGACGTGAACGATCATAACATTCTAAACTCTGCAAATGTTGTTGTTTTTTGTGCAAAGTATGGAAACCGAGCATAAGGCAAGCCAGTTTTGTTTTCTTGTGGTGTTGACTGGAGTTGCTCTTGTGATTTCCACAGTGGGTGGACACAACTACAACAAGGATCAAACCGGCCCGGTTTTTTTTTAAAAAAAAACTCTTACAAAATGGCACTGTGGAGCATGTGGTGTGGTCATTGGAAACGCTGTGGTTTTGTGGAGGCTGACAAATAAAGTAGCACTTGTGTTATGTAAACTTTTTGATTTTTAATATTTAATTCTTTTTTTTTTTTTTTTTTTTCTGATACAACGCTACAACGCCAGCTTCAAACAATGGGAAACTCAGATCCGAAGAATGGAGATCTGGGACAAGCCCTCAGAGGGGGCAAACCTGCCAAACAACAAATACCTACGGTCGCTAACAGGGTCTATGGGGCAACCCCGATGAAGCAATCATGGGTTCTTAGATCTACATTAGAAAAAAAACATTTGGAAAATGGTCAACCGTAATAGATTTGCCTGGAAAGGGGATACTTGTTGCTGTCGTGGAGCTCTGTTTCATCTCAACTTGTTTGTAGAATCACAACATCAGCCCCAACCTGTTGGGCATTTTGTCACCAAGTCAACAACCAATATCAACAAGGTCATCAGCAGCACAAATGAAACAAGCCAAATCACCATAGACGGACATAGCTAGAGTGCTTTTGCAATGTCAGATGGCCGATGGTTTTTCTTTTAGTGATGGGGCAAGCTGCTCCGTCTCTTTGTTGGAACGTTACATCGCGTTTCTCCGCTTTGTCCACACAAACCACTGTGGAGAACCACCCCACGCGAGATATAAATACATGCTCTTTACCCCGGATTTTGGCCCCTTTCAATCTTCTTCTTTTTATTTTATTTTAATCTTTTGTAGATCGATATCAACACAATCCAGTCAAAGTCATAACCATAACAATAGTAACGCTTCATCAATGTCTACAGTTACCTTTTTCCTCGGCTATTCCAACCGCCCCATCCATCAGACCTGCCTTGGGTCTTCTAAAAGTAAACCCAAGGTCAGCGTTGTTGAGATTGAATCAGATATGTCAGATGATTGCTACACCACTGATGAAGACGATGAAGACGTGCTTTTGTGCTCCGACCGCTATGCCGATGTTGATGCTGATGAGCAAAATTACTACTACTACCACAACGACTCCCCACGTACTGGGGAATTAGCTACATCTATCCCGCGGTCCAAAATTTCTATCGACAGCACATCTATCAGTACGTGTAGTAGTATGACTCTTAGCCCAACTTTTTCGTCAGAGTGCGCTAGCCTTACAGACACGATTGGTAGCCTGACAACAATTTCCAGCACAGCAACGGCTAAGCATTCTGATACCCCCCTGATTGATGGAGCAACACTAGCTCGTCATGATCAGATTCTCTCCCACCTTAACCTTGAGCTGCATGACACTGTAACTGAAATGTTCAAGCCTGGCGTTGATACTGAGCGATTTGGGCTGCTTGAGATTGAATATGAAAGTGTTGAGCAACTGTTGCATTCCGTCTACCCGTGGTTGACAAAAGACACCCAAGAATATGTATGGCACTATGGTAGACTCTGCCGCAATCGCAAGAAGCTGATCATGCTTCGGGATGCGCTTTGCAGTTATAAAAATACTCCTGAAACTTACGACAGTGAAACACAAATGTGTTATTACTAGGGGCTATACTAGGGGGGGCTCATGCACCATGAGCATTTATTTATTATTTATTTAAGTTATTCATGTAATTTATTTTTTATTTTATATTAACTTCCAAAATTTCATATTTAATTTTAATGAGTCAGAATTGTTTTTACAGTTATGGTTGATAGTGCTGATTTTATAATATACCAATGGATGAAACTTGTCGTGAATTATGGAGAAGCTGCAAGCCTGTAATAAAATTTAGAATTATTCATCATGACTCTAGCCTAGCCGTATGAAAAGGTATTTATATAGATGCCTAGTTATTATAAAGCTTGGGTGTGAGGGTTATGATGGTAAAATGCATCCACGGGTCATTTTTTTTCTCTTTACTTTCTGGGGTACACGCCCAAAAAGCAAAATAAACCAGATGGCCCTGATATTGATCAATTGATCGACCGAGGATCTTGGATTGCTTCTTCTCTCTTTGTGCATGGAATGTTCCAGCGGAGACATTGGCGCTATTGAAAATCCCAACCACCCTCTCCCTTATAAGTACTTAGAACGGCACTGTGCCAGTCGGCATGTGATGGACGCCAGGGTTATATCAACTTTACTTTCCTTTTTTTTGTCAACTAGCTGGGTTGATGCTGACATATTGCCATGGAAAATTTTCAGAGGAATTGTAGTAATAAATCTTATGTGGAGGGTCACAATCGTAACGTGAGTTGTATTTTTGGACGCGTCATCATGAGATATCAAAACTAGCTGGCTCCCCCTTAATAAACCTCTAGGTCTGTTAACAGTATTTTTTTTTTTAAAAAAAAAACAGTACTATTTTCTACATTAATTTGTTTTGGTACTCAATCAAGCCTTTATCTCATAATATTGTAATTCTAACGAGGATTGAAGAATCCAACTACCCTTGGTTTTATCAATTATGTTTCATTCTAAATTTATTTCATTTTAATACTTGATTGTTTACGACCACTAGCGTTAGAAACTAGGCTTCAAACCTCGTTTCATACTGTTTGTGCATTAAGTCTTCATAGAAGTGTATTAGAGTTTACTTAAACCTGTGTTTTGTGTCTGTTACAAGCCTAGACATTTGTTCAAACAAATAATATCCCATCAACCTAGTTCCAAGGGGTCGGTTATTACTCGATTGTTTTTCTCAACCAAGATATCAACGGAATCAGACGCTGCTTCTCTCTAAAGTCTCACGGTCTTGGTACTTGTTATTTCAAAATACTTTTTATTTTAGGGTTTAAAGTCCCCACCAAAATTATAATGTTCCCTGGGAATGCTAGAGGTATTAGGGCCACATATACACAGGTTTTCAACTGGCTGATAATACTATATAATATTTGAGCTTTGTCTTCATAAGTTTTCATTTCGAATTCTTAACAAGTCGGTCGTCTTCTTTTAATTCAAACGTCCCTAATTTCAGTAATCTTTTTTCATCATTTGGGGTTGTCGACAATAAACTAATAGTGGCACCAGTGTAAACCCAGCACCTACACCAAACATGCTTTACAATTTCTTATATGCTTCAATGAAAGACTTCTCTATTTCAATATGTTTGATAACATTTTTAGTGAAATACAATCATCTAATTAAGTCTAAAAGTAACTTATCTTGCAACCGTAAAAGCTTGTCTGCTTGAAAAGACATGCTTCGAACTTGATCTCTAAATACTCTTTGACACCAACGAGAGTCTTGGGGTTTCCATACGCGCTGAGAACATTACTTTATCATCATCATTGGACCAAAAATTAGAGCTACAAAATTTTGTTATTTTTCAGTGTTTTTATTTTTCATCATTTATGAAACTTATAGATATCAGAACAAACTTCCTCTCGACTTGTCTTCATTTCTCAAGAGTTTACAGCTTTGCTGCTACCTTTGGAATTGAAACCTATGGTTACAAAAGTCTCAAAAGAGCCATTACTTCGAGCACATCACCTGATCTGAGTTTTATTTTATTTTTACGACTTGGAACTTGCCACCGTAGAGCTCACCAGAGGGTTCAAAGGTTGCCATGCGAGGCAATTTGCCTAAAAATTGTTTTATCTTTTTGTGCTCAGCAACTCTCAATTTGATATATATAATTACATCTTTCCTTTTGCCGTTCTACTCGAACCTTTCTCTTTAATTGCCACACAACAAATTTCTCAGCTAACATCACTAGCACCACTACCGCCACCAGCTGCAATGTCTCCAAACAACGCTAACAGCAACCCCAATGAGGGTCCAGTGGTATCCCCTACTAATGCCCCGCCTCGCTATACTGACACCCCCGTCACTGAGCCGCTACTCCACCCAGGCGACGCGCCAGCCCCGCGCGGTTCGCAGGATTCCATTGACCGCGACTTTCTTCCCGATGACTTTAAATACAGCGGCTCCGTGTCCGGCTCGCACCTTAGCATTCGCCAGGCCTTTGTGCGCAAGGTCTACACAATCCTGGGCCTACAACTACTGCTCACGTTTGGCGTGGGCTCATTCATTTCGCTAAACCCTACCGTCCGCGCCTGGTCACTGAGCAACCAGTGGCTTTTTTGGGTTGCATTATTTGGCTCTTTTGCTCTGTTGATTGGAACCTATCTGTGCCAGCGCAGCTACCCCAAGAACTTGATTTTCCTGTTTGGCTTTACCCTCTGTGAATCCTATATTGTGGGTCTGGTAACATCGCTATACGATACGCGCATTGTACTGGAAGCACTTGTCATTACTTTAGTTGTGTTTTTGGGTTTGTCGCTTTTCGCAATTCAAACCAAGTACGACTTTACCGGCTGGAGTGGCTACCTTGGTGGCCTGCTTTGGTTCCTGATTGCCTTTGGACTCTGTCTTATGTTCTTCCCCGGCTCGAGCAAGCTGGAATTGATTTACGCCGGCATTGGTGCTTTCGTCTTTTGTATCTACATCCTTGTCGATACACAACAGATTATGGACAACTACCACCCTGAGGACGAGATTCCTGCTGCCATTGCGCTCTACCTTGACCTGGTTAATCTTTTCCTCTACATTCTCAGCATTCTTCAGCAAACCAATGACAACTAGGCTACCATTGTAAACCAAGAATATTGAAAAAAAAATTTTTAAAAAAGAAATAAAATAAATAATTGGAAAGAAAAGGGATACAGGTAATCCCCTTAAATCACAAAATTTTTTTTAAAGACACAAAATAAGATAGTACCCCAAACTTTTATTTATTTATTTATGTAATCATACTTTTAACCAAAACTTATTCTATTCAATCACTCCGAAACAGGCCTTTTCAAAGTCAATCTGGTTCAATGCGTAGTCGAGCGACTTGACAAACTTGTCGTATTTGCACAGGCCGCTCTTGTCCTCGGGACAGTGCTTGAGACTACCAAGTGGTAAGATGCGGTTGTTGAGCTTGAGCCGAATAAAATAATCGGCCTTAGGCTTGTTACCCCCGCGGCGGGCAAGTTGCTGCTTGTCCTCATTTCTATTTTCACTTCCGCCCTCGCTGGCGTCAGGAGCATTGTCACTACCATCTTCTTCTTGCTCGTCTTGCTCGGCGTGCCCGTCACAGTCCAGCACCTCGACAAAGAGGCGGGCACCAAATGGCGTTAGCCGCGACACAATGAATTGGCGGGGCACGGGGATCTTGGCACTCGTCAATTTTTTCTCCTTGACCACGTCAAGCCCCAGGGCCGAGAGGACACTAACAATGATTGAATCGTGGGTGAAATCGGCGTAAAGTGGCTGGTCCAGGGGGAAGTCATTGGCATTGTTGGTTTGGGAGGTATTGACGCCATAGGTGTGCGATGAGGCAGTGATGTAGCGTTCTTCCAAGCGTGCTTTAAGTTCATATAACCATCCGGCACCTTGTGCTGCACCGACATTTTCACGGGTGCCAAACGACGAGACTCCATAGAATGAAAGATCCGAGGTATATTCAAACCCCCGCCATTCAGTCTCGGTAAAGAGCCCACAAAAGGGCGACGATTTAAATGCCGCTGTTTCATAGGCACATAGATTCTGCATCAAAAAGGCATCACGCTGCGTCAGGTTATGAAGCCCCGGGAGAAGCTTTTGTAGTCTAATGACAGTCTCCGCCAAGTAAGTGTTGATCCACTCGGTTGTGAGATTATGGCCAGTGTTGTAGGTTGCATTGTTACTGTTGGGACAGGAAAAATAGCTAGCAAGCGTCGAATTCATGCCGTCGCTCTCGGCCTGGTACACAAGCGAGTAAAAATCCTCGGCGTGGAGCGGCGACTGTTGTGTGCGCTTGGGGTCGTCACCAAAGGCTCCAAAGAATCCTGCCGCCCACGCTTTGGCCGAAGTTTGAATGCGGGATTGATCCGTGGTCCGAAGCACCAGTTTTTTCGCAGTGGCATTTTCATCGGTATATAGGCTAGGATCATAAAATAAAAAGTCCTTAGCAGTGGCATTAAACAATTGCCGGCCGTGCGAGGCCCAGAAATCACTACCAGACTGGAACTCGACCCCGACGCCAGACGCCACTAGTAGTTCATCATGTAGTCTGTACTGCCACTTCCCGAGCCATGAAAATATTGCGGCGGGCACCTCGGTCATGTTTTTGAGGCGTTTGGCAAAGGCTTCCATTTCGCGCCCAATGCCCGACGTGGGGAAACGCTCGGCGTGCCGATGCAGCACATGGGCCTGACGTAAGCGGCATTGAGTTGGAACACTGTTAATAGCCACACCCGGATCTGCGGCCGCGGGTGCCTCAATCCCCGTAAAAGGAGTACCAGAGTCAAAGTATGGTGAAAGCGCGCCCCAGTTGTTCTTAATGTTGAATCCAGATGGGTAGGTTGATCCCGTTGGTGCGACTACCGGCGACGCATTCTTGGACTCATTGGACGATGCCATTGATACTAATAGAAACATGCTGAGAAGCAGAATTATGGGAACAAAAATGATAAGGCCCATCTTTATGAACTTGGGGTCGTTGCGGCGCCCACGTCGATTCGAGAGATGCTTTTTCCTGCCACTGCTGCCGCCCGAGCGCCGGAGATTACGGTAGCCTTTACCCTTTCCCTTGGGATCGCTGGCCTCATAATCGTCTTCGTCTAAAAAATCGCTAGCTTCGTTCGCATTACCGCTACCAGCACTATCAAAGATACCCGAGTTGCTCGCGCTGTTGGCCAAATCACCGTTATCCAAGTAAACGTAGTTGGTGCCTCGTTTTTTCTTCGTTTTCTTTTGCTTTGTTCCTCGTGAGCTTTCACTCGCTCCAGCGCTATCATAAGTGAATCCTACATCACCGTCGCTATCACTGTCAGGATCGCCAGCAAACCCAACCGATTTCTTCCCCCGCTTTTGTTGACTCTCCAGGTCTATATCTTTAAGTGGAATTGAAGTCCCCTGCGTGGTCATTGTCGCTATTCTAGTGTTTTGAGGGTTTTGCTATTCTAATTTTTTTTTGTCGTAATAATCCGCCTGTTGTGCCGTGGCTTTTGTCAAGGCAGTTAATTGAGGTTTGATTGCAGCGGCTTGTTGATATGCAGTTCGAGGGTTGACCAGAAGAAAAAAGATGGCAGGGTAGAAGGAAAAGATGATAGAGACCAGGGTATACCGAAAGATAAATAAAAAAGCTCACTCGGTAGTCTCTTTTTAGCAGGACAAATGTGGACAACTTGACACTGTTGCAACCTTAATTGGGCACATATCAGGCGCGGCTGATTTTTACATGAGACTTGTGCCTTGGGTTTGTTGGTACCCTAAATTTCAAGCTATGTTTGGTAAATGCATGAACAGGGAGCAAAAGAGATATTGATATTAACAATTTGGACGGTTGAAAATATTAGGCTTACATATGAATGTTTGTATATTCAAAATGGTAACGCCAGTTTTTGCATTCGCAATAGAAATCTAGATTTTGTTCTTGGAGTAGCTTATAACGAAAGTGAAAAATTTCAGTCATCCATGTTTCCACGGCAGGATCATACAAGTCGTTCTAGACATACCAAATCCAACAAATGAAACGCTCGGCTGGTTTTGACTCCTGAAAAATATTAAGGGTTTATTTTTTATTTTTACTTTTATTGTTCAATTGTGATGTCCTGATAAAGTGTCACGGCGTTGTCTATAGCCAAGCCATAAGCCTCTCTGCATGCGCCAGCCTTGAATGTGCAGATCATTACTACCTTTCAGTTTACAAAATCATTTATTTAATCATGAATGTGAACAAGAACTTAGCACAAAGATCTCACTTTTCATTTTATCTTCTCTGTTAATATAGCATATTTTAACTATGAAGTTTGCTCAGTATATTTGCTATCGTTTTGTTTTTCATACTAAATTCATTTTAAACAAAACATTTCTTCTAGATATGATACTGTAATAAATTAATCTGACATCTTTTTGACTCTTTCATATGTGTTATTTAAATGTTGGTAGTTCTGGTATTATCATTGAAAGTTCCTTTGGTTCTGTGATAGAACATGAGTATTATGACTTGTACCTTTTAGTCATACTCTTTTATTTGATTACTTAATCATATTTCAAAGGCCTCTATTTGGTGCTTTGGGAGAAAAGTAAACAGACACACATATAGACTACAACAACAACAACAATAATAATAATAACAAAAACAACAACAAAAACAACAACAAAAAGCAGATTATTGCTGTGCCTTCGACATTTGGAATTTTGGATTTCCCTTTGGGTCTTCTCAGATTCTCTCAAAACAAATCGCGATTCCTTTTGTGCTTTTACTTTTGCACCTCAACCTTTGCCTCCAAAATCTTTTTTTCCTTCCATTTCCACCATCTGGAGCTATCTCTCATTCTGCTCCATTGCACGGGAATATTTCTGTCTTAAACAGATTACAAAAAACAGCCCTCAGCCATTTAATTTTTTTTTTTTTTTTCTTCCGTTTTCATTTTTGTGCAACCGTTAGAGATCCTCTGCTCGATATCACCGTCAGTACTCAGCGCAAGGCGCCCAGTCTGATCTATATAGCATACTATTATCCTTTTCTGATTCTTTCTTCTTTTCATTGACTAGTTAGTTGTATTCCTTTCACTCTTTCCTGTCATTTCACTGCCAATTCAACTTTCGACTGTCATCATGACCTCTAACTACGCCTCCAACCCATATTATCCAAACAACATGAGCACAGGCGAGTACCACCAGACCCCGGCACAAAACAGAAGATCGCAATACCAGAACATTGTTGCTCAAGACTACATCAGTGGTACTTATAATCCTCAGATTGCCTCGTCGCATTTGCAATCTCAGTCATACTCACAACAGATATATTCTCCTACATCAGCTGTCGCGCCTTCTCCCAGCCATACAATTGCCTCGCCAACCCAGAATAATTTTCCAAGGTAAGTCTAATATGCCGGCTTTGAAACTTGCAGTATTCTTTTTCTTTATTAATTCTTTTTTTTCATATGCTAATGTGCTCCGATTCAGCTCTCTCATCCCTCCCCCCAAGCTACCAAAGCCAGTAGAATATCAAGCACAACTATCGCCAAATCAGCAAAGCCAAAATGCGTTTCAGGCTACACACATGAAGTCGCAAAGCTCAGGGATGGTTGAGAATATGTTCTACCGCAACAACGAACCTAGTGCGAGACCATTGAGCCATGTGCCGACTAGATCTTCCCCCGGGACAGGAAATACACTGGGCTACCAACGAGGATCCGTCAACTACGACCTGCGCGCACGACCACCTATGCATCCTAACGGTCCTAGACCTCCCCCTTCAAAAGTTGTGTCTCCAGGTGGGGGTAGGTATCTGCCGCCGCTTCAAACATCGTCAGGTCCGTACAAAACGGCTAGTACACTTACTTCTCCAGCAGAAAATCCGTACATTTCGCCCACCGTGCCAAATCTCTACTCAAAAGGCCCAACGTTGACTGTTTCAACAGAAGAAAATCCCTACAACTCTACAAATCTCACGTCTCCAACGGTCACAAGCCCTTACACCAATGGCCTTGTGATACCTCCAACAACTTCAAATTACTTGAGCAACGGAAAAATAGCTTCTTCTACTGTTGCAGATTTATACAAGACAGCATCACTGTCAAATCCATATCAGCCTACAACCTATCGAAACCCTCCAATTAATACTGCGCCATATCCAGTAGATAGTAATGATGTTTTTACTCAGCAGTCACGCCAGCCATACAGCGAACAATTCAATCAAAGCCCCGATAACACTGACCTGAGCAGGGCATCTACAAACTTATCGTCGTATTACTCTGGAACTTGCAGTCCATTGAATTCTTCTCCAAGGTCCGGTGTGCAAAGTAGATCCACAATCACTCAGTACTCTGACATTGACGAAGATTTTGAGAGTGTAACAGAAGAATTCTATGATACCAATCAATATCTAACACATACCAAAAAACCGCCATATCCTACCACCCCATCCCACAGTCCTCCAAAATCAAATGGCTATCTCCAACAAACACCAGCTAATCCTATTTTAAACCAACCTCAGAGATTTGACCTTGATTACCCCCTAAATCTCTCTCCCAATCGCTCACCTACCAGATCACCCACTCGCTCACCTACTCGATCACCTACTCGATCACCTACTCGATCACCTACTCGATCACCCACTCGCTCGCCCGCCCGCTCACCAACTCGAAAACAATATTTAGCAAATGATGCTTTTTTATCAAGACCAGTGATTAAAACGGTAGATACTGACAGTATTTTAACAGCGGAAAGGTCTAAATTAACTGTTCCTAGATCACAATCGACTATAATTTCGGATTCTCGGTTAAGTGTTTTGTCTAGATCATACACGGTTGGATCAAGATCTCACTCCAACTCTTTATATGGTACTGAAACGCTTAGAAGATCCAGTTACTCTACTACTGACGGCGCCCCTTCTCTCGACTTGCCTTCTATCCCACCTAGAAACTCACCATTCAAGACTTCTAACATGTCCAGTCAAGATTTTGAACAGTGCAAATCCCCTTGGCTCATCAGCTCGCTAGCAGATTGGATTAAAGCTTGTTCTTCTGAGGGTAGTTTTAACTTTAGTGATCTTTCAAATGCATTAATTGGGTTGTTCACGCATACCATTCCCACTTTAGGGTTTGTAGCTGCTGAGAGAATAACCTTGCCTTTGCTTGATTCATTGACAAAACAGGGATTTCTATCTGTTGATAAAGTGTCTGGCTTGGTTATAATCAACTCGGAAGTGGAGCCCTCTGGTGTTTTACCAATGATAACGCTAAAAGGTTGTTACTCACACAAAGTTCATGATTATAAAGATAACGATGATTTGCACTCTAGTCGTTACCGTTGCTACTCTTCCCGATGTTGGAAAACTCTTCCGTACAAAACAATTCTGCCAAACCTGGAAAGAGCAATGGCCATGGATGATTCTGATCGTCTTAATTGGACCAAGGTTTGGGGTATTTCCGACGAAGAGTTAGCAAATCTTGACAAGAAAGTGATTGAGCGGCAATCAGCCATCCATGAGTTGATTGCAACTGAAGACTCTTATGTTCGCGGTTTAAAAGTGTTTTTAAATGTCTTTGGAAACTCATTTTTGCAGAATCGCAACATTCTCTCCAATGCGACAAAGTTTTATGAAACCACCTTTAAATCAGTAACAGGTCTGATAGATAGCAATGATACCAAATTTCTAAGCTTTTTGAAGGCTCGCCAAAGCCAGCAGGGACCTTATATTGATTGCATTGGTGACCTGATTCTTAACTGGTTGAAAACTGCCAAGGATCCTTATATAATTCGCGCTAAAACCTACCCGTTTTCGTCACAAGTCTACTTGTCAGAGAAAAAGAAGAACATCGCATTTGTCTCCTGGCTTGGGAGTGTTGAACAAGGTCCTAATGTTTCTAAGCAGCAGAAGTTTGATATTCTTAATTCTAGTCCTTTCACTCGTCTCTGTCGGTATAATTTGCTGTTTGATCGTATTAAGAAGAGCACGCCCGAGGGCCATCCCGATCATGAACTCCTTGAACGATGCAAACAGGAGTGCGAATCAATTTTAACTGACTACAACCTAATTTCTGGTGAGGCTACTGATCTCCACAAAATTCTTACACTGGAAGAGAGAATCGAGTTTGGAAATAACGAAGAAACAAAGGTTGAGCTTAGGCTTACAGAGGGACGGCGCAAACTTGTTCATGAGGGCGATGTCTTGCGCAAAGGTGAATTGAAAATTGACTTTGTTGATACACATCTCATTCTACTCGACCACTACCTAATCATTGCAAAAATTCGCAAAGACAATCCCGATAAGTATTTTGTTACAAAGAAAGTGAGTTGCTTTTTCTACTTTTCTTTTTTGTTTTTGATAGTTTCTACTGATACCAGATTACTAACTCTTTTTTTTTAACTATAGCCTATTGCACTTGACTTGCTTGTTATTGAATCTGCTAATGATCCGCCCGTTGCCAAGTCTAAGATTCCTAGACCAACTGAAAGCACAGTTTTGATATACCCCATCAAAATAAGCGATCTGGGTCTCAATGGCCAATCTTATGAAATCTTCACCGAAACTGAAGAAGATCGCGTTAAATGGCTGGAAAAGATCCTAAAGACTAAAAGAGATTACTCTGCTTCAGTATATGCTCTAAATGCTGAACCATTCCGACTCCGTGTTGTTGAAGGGTTTTATTTTGGGTATTCTACTAATTTGAAACTTCCTATATTTTCTGAGGGTACAGCACTTGACAGGGCCATTGAAATCTATGAGAAGACATTGACCCGATCGCCAAGACAACTTTCTGCAACACATGCCAGAGTGAACTGCACAGTATCTTTTCTTTTGGATGAGCGGCAACTGACAATCATTGGTGCTGATGATGGTCTTTATGTCCGGTTGGAAGAAAAAAGTCGGCGGTGGGTTCGCTGCTTGGATTTGTCTAACATTCGCCAGATTAATGTTCTTGTGGAGTTTGATTTGTTGATTGTTCTTAGCAAAGGTACCTTGATCTATTACAATCTTGACCAGGTAATTTTACCAGCTGTCAATCAAATTCCTGGTCAAATGAGGGGTCAAACCCGCTCGGTGGTACCCGGATACTCTCTTTCTCGCCCCAATGAAGTTTTGTATTTCACCACTGGATACCATACTACTGGGCCTAATGAAAAGCGTCACGTACTCTTTTATGGCCGTTCTCCTGACCTTTTGCGAAAGAACCACCTCATTGAGGTTTTGGAGCCTATTAAAGCGCAAGGCTTGCAGGTTCAACGATCTAAGCTTAAAACAACGTCTATTTCTCAGAGTTCTACTGAATACTTCAACCATATCGATACGATTGATCTTCAAAATGAGACCACAACTGGCATTACATTATTTTCAAGCACGTTTTGCGTTCACACTAGCAAGGGCTTTGAGCTCATGCTTTTGAGTTACCAAAATCGCAAGCTCATTCCTGATACCAGCTCTATCAGCGTCATGTTTCAGCGATCTGCGACTTTGATGAACAGCCGCAACATTGCTGGAATGACGCCTGGTGTTGCAACGGAGGCCCTTAAACGACGGTTGGATTCCCCCACCCCTATTAAAACGTTTATGATTAACGATAATCAAATCTTGTTGTGCTACGAACGTTTTGCTATCTTTTGTGACAGGTTTGCCAACATGGCGAGTCCTTTGGTTGTCAACTTCTTGTGCAAGATTAAAAACGCCGTTGTGGTATATCCAAATCTTGTCACATTCAGTCCAGAGCTAGTAGAGGTCAGGCGTCTTGACAAGGAGTGCCTTCTGAAACAGGTTATTACGGGCAAGGATATCAGATTGGTGGAAGACTGGGACAAACAAATTATGCTGGCAATGGCACATCCAAAGCATCCTGACAGGCAGCTTCTCTTGGAGCTAGTAAACAACGAGTTTGACTATGATGACGATAACAGCAGTTTAGCTGGTCTTTAATGATAAGGATCATGTATTTCTATTTATTCGACTATTTATTTTATTTTGTAATTGTCGCTTCTATATTTATTTTGTTTTTACGGTTGTCTCTTTGAAGTTTAACGTTTTTTTTTTTTTTTATTTTATTTTTAGGCTGTTGGACACCTTTGGCTAGCGACAGAGATTTGTTTCAATTACTCCTGCACATTATAGTGACATCGCGGCCCTTGAAACGTGTGCCTGCAGGCGATTGACAGACGTACGGCGATAACAGGGGGAAGAACAAGATTCAGCTTAGAAGCTGGACGCTTCGATTGGACGAATTTGTGAAACCTGCTAATCTGTGCTAATTAGCCCTAAATCCCTCTAAATACGTTAATTTTTGGTAAATTATTTACTTTCGAACTTTTTTTTTTTTCTTTTTTTTATCTTCTTCTTGAACAATCACCGACAATCTTGGCAAGGACGACAACAATCATAAGCTCAGCAATTCGACTTTGTTTTTGAGATTTGCGCATTGATCGTACCGTTTTAAACAAACCATTAGTATTCCGGCGGTTCCTTTTTTTTTTTTTTTGTTTTTCTTGAACTTTGGCAGACAATCACTGCCAGCGGTTTTTTTTCTTCTTCCTTTCGGTTTAAGCATAATCTCCATCGCCATTCATAATCCTCGTGCGATTACGTTACCCCTTGTTTTTCTTCCTCCTAATTTTTCCCTCAAGCTACTAGCTTTTTCTAATGCCCATATCACACATCAAGCGGACACCCGTTGGGAGTCCACGCTCACCGAGCTACAATGAGGTTCCCCATGAGCCGCTTACCCCTTTACCGCAGGATGCGTTCGCCAACAAGAAAAGCAATGTGATTGCATCCAAAGACACGCTCTCTCCTACCAGTGCGAATACTTCGCCACGTCCATCCGTCAATCCATCTAGCTTCACGTCATCAGTGGACCCGGCATACGGCCATATCAAAGATGAAAGTGCACATTCTCAGTCCACTGAGCGCATGTCTGTCGATTACTACGGAGGAACAATTAGTAACTACCTTACACAGAGCCCGGGGTCTCCGCAACCGCCGTCAGAGCACCACCACCAGCCCTATTCACCAGACCAGATTCGCAGAGCTAGTTTCAATGCCTCGGATGCACCTCGACTGGACAATGTATCTCTTGACCCGCTATCAACGTACATTCCAGATAGTCTAGGTGAATCTGGACCGTATGTTTTGCCCTACTGCGCACGGCAGTTTCCTGCCCTTTTACTAACTTCTGTACTTTTGTTTTTTTTAGGAAAAAAATAACGCACATGGCAGACCTTCTTGAGCAAATTCAATCCTATGAGTTAGGTGGCACTAATGTTCCTTCTAATAGTCGCTTTGCCCGCACTTCGTCTCCCAAGCCGGGACCTCCGCAGCCATTGAAACTCAACCTTTCACACTCAAACTTTAACACCGAGTCCAGCAGGAATACTAGTAATCCTCCCAGCACGCCTGGTCTGTTGTCTTCAGCACAGTTTGCAACTGCCATGCGGTCGCCGTCAATTAAAGTCGAAACACCTATCGAATACAACACCATTTTTGGCCAATCTCAAAGTCCCCCCGAAAGCAGGTACTCACGGAGCAACAGCATGATTGGACAACAGGCAACTCCAGACGGGGCTGAGCCTGCAAACACGGACGAGGTTTGTCCGCCGTCGGCAGATACTCTAACCCGATCACCCTCTGCGCCGAGTCGCATTTCGAACAGCACCAATGCCGAATCTCCACTTTATCGAACTTCTTCTGTTTTCTCTTATCAAAACTCTGTGCTTACCCCATGTACGACAACACAGTCCGTTCCCGAGCTGTCAGAAGTTAAAGTCAGTGTCAACAATTCCGATTGGGCGTCCTACTATAAACTTAGTGATGAATTTACTCTAACGCTTGGGTCGAGAACTGTTACGCTACAAAATGATTTTCACAACTTCATTGTTTTGGAGGAGAACTTTGTTACCAGTCTCAAGGTGTTTTTAGAACTCTTTGAACAGGGTTTGCTCAGTACTTTAGACTCAGAGCGCCAAAAGTTTAAGCAGGAGGTGTTTGATCCTCTGCATCCCATCCTCGACCTTAATGAAATAGAACTCTTGCTGCCTTTGAAGGAAGACCAGGAAAAAAACGGCCCGTTTTTAACATTCAATTATTCTGTGGTTAAGACTTGGATTGATAAAATCAAGGGTCCCATTTTAGATTATGCCAGGCGGTATCCCTATGCCAGTCAGATGTGCAAGGAACAGTTAGCGAAGAACGCCAGGTTCAAGGCATTTGTCAACGCAACATCGACACAGTCACGGAAGCTTGTATTGAAAGATTTTAGTGGGTTGTTTGAAAGCACACGAACGCGATTTGGCCAATATAACTTGGCATTGAAGGATATTGCCAAGCATATTCGCAAACAAAATGAAAACGATGAGTCTCTGCCTAAAATTGAAGAGTGTATAGAGGAACTAAAACAAATCATGCGGACATACGATAATATCCAGGGCGAAGTAGGCTCACGACTTGAAATCACTAACCTCGAAAAAAAGCTTTTATTTAAAGACCCTGACTTCAAAGAGGGAATTTTCTTTGGTGATGAAGAGCGCAAGATTCTGTTCAGTGGTGATGCAAAGCTTAAAAAGTCGGAAATTGACCCGCTAGAAAACATCAAACTATTTTTGCTTGACCATTTCTTGTTTTTGACACACCCCAAGGGCAATGGATATCTTGAAGTCTATACGAAACCAATTCACTTGGAGTTTCTAGTGATTGAATCAGTTTCAGAGGATCCCTTGTTCAAATCTAACGCCATGGCGGTGGTAAGCAAGCTGACTCGTAACAAAAGCGAGGCTAGCAGTCAGCCCCGATCAGCCTCTACCACTGCCATCCCTGCTGGATCTCCAATCTTAGAAAACGGCAGTTCTACAGCTACGCGTGCAACCAGTGTAGGCGATGCGAGCAGAACTTTTAATCAAAATGCCCACTTGGTTTATCCAATCAAATTAAGAAATATTGCAACCGATCAAAAATACTACGTGTGTACAGAGAAGGAGATCACACGTAAAGAGTGGGTGAAGCGCATTTGTGATGCCAAAATGAAATACAGCCTCCGCGCAAAGGAGCTTAAGTTTGATCCATTGTCGATTCATGTCGTTGATCGGACCACGTTTTCGACATATGAACCCCAAAAGCCATACTTGCTAACGAAGGGTAACCCGCTCTCTAGAGCTCTGGAAGAGCACAAGAAACTTGTTGGTTCGCAGGGCTTCAGCTCCAGTTTGTTTCCATCTTCAGCACGTAATTCGAGTGCGCTGTCACCGATCAAGAGTGCGAGTTCAGCAACGAGACGACCATCCTCTGTAACTTCATCCTCTGGACTCAACTGCTCTACTGAGGTCGACTATAACAATATGCGTATGATGTTTGTGGGTCTTAACGATGGATTTTACGGCTGCCAACTTTCTTCAACCGGAATTCCTTTAAACTGGATACTTATTGCAAGAGTGCCATCAGTGTTTAGGATGGAAGCAGTAGAAGAGAAAAACATGTTGTTTGTTCTTTCCAACAAAACACTCTACATGTACAAGTTTAATGAAGTGGTTCTCTGCATTCTTACGCACGGCAGTATTCAAAGCAAAACAGAGGTTAAGGTATCACCACCAGTCACAATTAACCAAAGCGTGGACTGCTTCAAAGCCGGTATGCTGAGCGGCAGGCCGTTCTTGTTCTACTCGGTGTACACGAGTAAGTCCACCATCACTGTTTTGGAAATTACAACTGAAAACCATAAGAAAAAGTCAAGCTCGATCTTTTCTTTTTCGAGCAAAAGCCATGACAAGAATTTTAAGGAATTGGACATTCTTTTTACCCCAACGCGTAACCACGCAATCACTTTCTTTAATTCCAACTTTTGTATCCACACTGATAACAGTTTTGAGGTTATGCGTCTGGATATTAAGCGCCCATTCACTATTCCAGTAATGGAGTCGGTCCACCAAGTAGGTGTCGACCAGAACCTGCCAGAAGACGATATCTCGGAGCTTAAAAAGAAAATTCAGGAAGGCCGACCAATTTCAATCAACAAAATTCCGGCTCACCGCATGTACACCGGCGAGAATAAGACAAGTAGTGACTTTCTACTTTGCTATCACAAGTTTGGTATCTTATGCGACGAGGTCGGCGATCTTAAATCAGCCAAGTGTATTAACCATCACCACAAGATCACGGCGGCGCACGTGTGGTATCCATACCTTATTACTTTTTCTGATCGCCTTATTGAAATCCGAATGCTCACAGGCGGCGCGGACGTTCACATGCTGGTGCAGGTAGTCACTGGTCGCAACATCCGAATGCTAGGCCAAAACGGCGAGGATCGTCTAGTGTTCACAATGGCAGACCCAGAAAGACCCCAGGGCCAATTGGTGCTGGAGTTCTTATTAAACGATGAAGTGACTGACAACCAGAGTACCAACACGCTAACATACCTATAATGAATGAAAATGAGGGGAAATTTTATTTTCATGATATCTATTTCCATGAGAAAAAAAAAACTAATAGGAATAAACATAATATCAGTAATAATATTAATAGTAATAATAAAAGGCTTGATGAAGTCATAATTTTAAAATATTTTTAATTTGTGATGCTATTTACATTTTGGAAGCGGCGCCCTCGCGCTGAAGAGCAGCAACAAACTTCCACAGCGATGCACGCTCTTCATCGGTGGCATTGCCACATGCCGCCCATCTAATTTTACAATCTTGATCAACCAAGAAAACGTAGCCAGTGTACTTATTAGTCATAAACAGCTGGTCCTTGAGCTCCTTAGTGACACCTTTGCGGGCGATAAAGTAGCGGCCGTGGCGCGCGGGATCCTTTAGCTCGCCCCGAATCTTATTTGCATGCCACCGGACAAGAATTTCCGTGGCCCAGTTATCAGGTAAGTTGATGTCAACGATCTGGAATCCGGTGGACTCGTCGGCAGTGTTGCCAGTCTCGCCGTCCCGGAAATATGAGTTTGTGTGGTTTTCACCAGAGAGATACGACGCAATGCGGACCACGGAAACCTTGCCCTTGAGCACATCTGTCGTAGCACGGAACTCCTTCTCCTTGCCCTTCTCAACAGTTCGGCCCACAAAATTGGGCATGTAGAGCGCCTTGTCCTTGCGGAAGTAGGCACCGGGTGCAACAAACATCTTTCCCTTGGTATCACGGAACTTGTACACATCTTCATACTGTGACTTAGCAATCTCAGCCGACATTTCCTTGCGGCGCTGTAAATGGCGGTCATAGTTGACAAAGTCGGCCTTCTTCTGCTCGCGCGTACGCGTGTCGACACCATCATTGTCGGTCGGCAACGGCGGATTTGTGCTTCCAATCGGCCGGGTCAGAATGGGGATTTCGGTCAATGGTTTGTAAGCATAACTACGCGTAGTCAAATAAATAGGGTGGGAACGCGCAAGTACCCTTCTTGTGGGGGAAAGGATAGACATGATTGTATTCAACGGTCGGCAGGCTGTGCTTGTAAGCGAATCGCAGCTGCGTAATAAACGAGTTTGTCGGGGCAATCTGATGGCAGCAAAGGGCGGTTGAGTTGGCACGATGCAGTAGCCCTAACTTGTCTCATTGGTCAAGCCCTAAACCCCTGCCCATTTAATTTTTGAGTATAAATATTTGATGAACCGCCGGGATATAAACTCTTTTCTTCTTCTTTTTTTTTTCTTTTTTTTCTCCTTAGATCAAAAATCACGAAGATATATGCCACGGCGGTTGGTCTTAGTGTCTTCGGGCACGTGTGACCTTTCGTTGCCAGATATACAATTTAAAATTGTTATCTCGATCTTCCAGATTAAAGTTCCTGACTTTTAGGAAGTTTAGTACCAAGTATCCTATTAAGTTAGGGTGAGGGTATCGAATGTCACAGAAAGGAAACATCTTTATTATTAAACTGTAGAAATTGCAGTTTTAATTGAATTATATATATACACAAAATGCTATTTTTTTTCTTTAGAATTTTTTATTGTTGTTATACATTTAATTGTATTAAACTGTACGAGGTTTTGTTGATTCGTAGACATTATATCAGTTTGTGTCTCTGAGGACTGATGCTGAACAAGGTATAACCTCCCAAGTTTATATATCATGGGCGACGACGACGAAGTCTATAGCACGCTGCGGAATGTGTTTAAGAAACAAGAGTTCCGATACCCGCAAGAAGAGATTGTGCGCGCATCGATTAAGGGCCACGACTTGTTGGTGCTGCTTCCCACGGGCCATGGCAAGTCTCTCACATATCAGCTTCCGTCCGTGGTGCCCTCTGGCGCCGGCAAGGTTACCATTGTGATATCGCCGCTACTTGCGCTGATAGCAAACCAGATTACCGGGCTGCACAAGCTCAAAATCAACGCGGTAACGCTCAACGCCAGCATGGAGGCAGGAGAGCGCAAGTCAGTGCTGCGCGAGCTCACCCACGTGCGACCCACGGTCCAGATGCTCTATATCTCGCCCGAGCTCTGCGCCACGCCGGGATTCCGCAAAGTGCTCCGCGCCATGTACAATGGCACCTGCAGCATTGCGCGTTTTGTCATTGACGAAGCGCATTGTTGCGATGAGTGGGGGTCGAATTTCCGGAAGGATTATGCCAATCTCAACTACCTGCGCGAAAAATTCCCCACAGTCCCCATCACGGCGCTCACAGCCACGGCGGGCGCCAAGGTGCAAAAGCGGATTATCGAGATCCTCAAGCTTGACAAACGTAATCTGCGTACTTACAAAACAAGCGTGAACCGGCCAAACCTACATTATGAAGTTCGTTGCTTCAGTGACCCTGACCACCACGATGACATTATTCCGGATATTGTGCAGTTTCTTACTGAATACAAGAAACGGCGGGAGGCGTCCAAATCAGCCTCATCGGGTGCCGGAATCATCTACTGTCGGCGCAAGGATACGGTTGAGGAGGTCGCTATGGAGCTGAGTAAGGCTGGGTTTGGCGCCCGAGCATTTCACGGCTCGTTGCCAACCGCTGAAAAAAAGGAGGTCATGGATCGGTGGGTGAGTAACGTGCCCGGCTATGAGATTGTTGTTGCAACCGTTGCCTTTGGCATGGGTGTGGACAAGCCCGATGTGCGGTTCGTTGTGCACGTTGACCTTCCGGCCAGCATCGAGACCTACTACCAGGCCACCGGGCGCGCCGGCCGCGATGGCAAGGGCGCCCGCTGCATTCTCTATTACTCACGCGAGGAGCGCAGCCGCGTTCTTATGCTCAACCGCAACGACGCCTCGTCAAGCTCGACCATGGGCCTGCAGTACCTCGTGCAGTACTGTGAGCGCACCAACATGTGCCGTCATCTCATGCTCTGCAGCTATTTCGAACAAAATGTGCCCAAAACGTCCTCCAAGGAATGGTGCTTCTACGCCTGCGACTACTGCAAAGACAACCGGGCGGTGCGACGCCAGGCCCAGCGTCTCACCGAGACTGAAAGTTTCTACGACTAAAGCTCCGTGGGTTGGCAAATCCCAATAGACTTGTTTTTTTTAAAAAAAAAATTGTTTTAAAACAATAATATAAGTAAATGACTTTGTATTAATGAATTTCTATGATCAACTTCCTGGTACATTACTCGTCGTCGTCCTCCTCCTCAACGAAAACAGGAGCAGGCTTTTTAAAGTTCTCAGAGTCGTCCTTGATGGCCTTTCTCAGCTCCTCGGCGTCACGAGCAAACTCAACAATGAAATCAGTCTCGAGGTCGTGGACCTTGTTACCGAGAATGACAAGCGAGTGCAGGGGGTCGCCGGACTCGTAGTCAACGAGATTTTTAAGTGTGTCAGCGCGCATGGCCTGGCGTGGTGAGCCAAGTCGTGAGACAGCAATACACGGCGTGTTCTCTCCGTAGACATTCTCCTGGCGCAGGCTCTCAATCTCGAGCAGCTGCTCCGCCGCGGTCTCAATGGACATGTAGCGAGGAGGCTCGTAAATCAGACGGCCACGCGCCATATTCTCAATGCTCTGCTCCTTGACCTTAATGTCCAGCAGGAGCAGCGTGTGCAGACCCAGCTGACGGTTTTCCTTAATCTTGTCGTAGAATGAGTCAGGCTTCCAGTTGTCGGTGAAGAAAACAAGCGAAACAGTCTGGCCAAAGTTGTAGAGCTGCAAGCCGCATGCACCAATCGCATTCATCACGGAGGCATTGTGGATCGTGGTGGTCTTGATGCCGAGCTCACGGGCGCGGATAACAAGGTCGGTGTGCGTGGTGGCACCAAAGGGGTCGCCAACAACAAGGAAAGCAACATCATAATCAGCACCATCCTGCTCAGCACCGGCAAGAATGATATCTGAGCCACCCTCAACAAGCTCACGGTCAGCAAGGATAACCTCGCGGCCGTAGAACTTCTCAAGCGACTCCTGGTCGGCGGTCATGAGAATAGAGGTGTAAGCCTCGAGGTAAACGCGCTTACAGTTGCGCACGACCTCGAGACCGCGGACGGTAATGTCAGATTCGTGGGAGAGGCCAAGGCCGATGAGGTAAAGCATGTTGTCAGATTATATCAAGCACTAAAAAAGATACACGAGCAAGAAGCAACGGGGCTGTGGTTCCGGGCTGGGTCGGGATCGACGAGTCTTTGGAGAAACTAAAAATTTTATTCAGGGCTAGGGCAGGTAGGGAATCCTCATGTGACGTACGGCTGAAATCAGAGTGTGGCCAAATCTCCCAACTTTTTTGGCTGAAACCAATAATATAATTATATGGGTCTGTTGTGATGTTTAAAAAAAAAAAAACTAAAATAAAACTGATCTGTCCAAACGATTCTTTTGCAATCTCCAGACCTTCATCATCATTTGTCTGTATAGTTGATTTTGTTTTTTTTGGTTAAGCTTTTCATAACAACAGACTGCCATAGAGAGTCCACGACTTGATAGTACTTGTTCTCTTTCTTCGTAATACGCATACAATGTCCATCCCGCTTGCTGAATCCGAGCCTACAAATAGCAACATACCGCGGGCCTTTAGGGGCTCAGCAGACAACTCCGAGACCACGCCACTGCTTCCAGAGTATACTGGCGACACGACCAACTCTCTTTCTAAACGCTGCCGGGGTGCCAGATACTACTTCTCCGTTTTCATCCGGCGCTACCTCCCGCTGCTTGGGGTCGCCATCCTGGCGCTTGTCGTGCTGGTCCAGACTGCCAGTGTAAACTGGGGTCAAGAGTTTTTCAATGGCACCATTGTTAATATTGACAATGTTGGTTTTGAGCAATTTACCGAGAACGGTGTGAGCCTGCGAGTCCGAGGAAATATACACATTAACTACACACTTATTGACCATGCATCATACCGCTCGTGGGCGCTCAGACTGGGCGCCTATCCACTGCACTCGTTAACCGTCGGCAGGTCCGAATCTGTCCTTGAGCTAAAAAACTACAACAACAAAGCCACCGATAAGGATGATAGGCAAGATTATTCTCACGCTGTAACTGCCCACTTACCACAGTTTGATGTCAATATACGCCATAACGAGACTACTCATTTTGACCTCGTTACTAACCTGACTGATTTTGGCAATCCGTCATTGCTGGCTACGATTGTCAAACGCATACTTGCCCAGAAGGAAATTGAATTCAAGTACAAGACTCAGCTGAGGCTGAGTAAAATGGGTATCCCGTTTGGGTCCTGGCCTTTTACGGTTCAAGCTGTCGTTAATCCGGAGAACCTTGGGTTTAGCGACAGCAAGCTTCTTCGGCTCGAGCAGCTTCAGTTGGAAAAGGTCAGTGGTGGTCTGGGCGTTTCAGCGGCTGTTTCAACATTTTATAACTTGTCCGTTTCAGCTGACATACCCCAGATAATGTGGGACATGTACCTTGCTGGCTGTGGCGATGATGAGTTTATCTATGTCGCTCGAGTCGAAAACTCGCCGATCCAGCTGCAGCCGTACAAGTCCAACGAAATACAGGTGTACTCGTACGTCCAACAACTTGATCCAGCGTTCAGCCAACACTGTACGGGTGAGAATGCCAACCACACTGCCCTGGACCAGCTTGTGCAGAAATACTTCTCGGGTGATGTCATTAACGTTCAGGTGCGCGGATCCGATGTGCAGAAACCAGGTGCAGTGCCAGACTGGATGGCACAAGTTCTACCACTACTACATGTTGACATCCCATTTCGCTTCGACCGCGGGCCGGACGGAGACGATCAGAAACTTGTCCGTGAAGTAGAGCTGTCCAACTTCCGCTTGATCATTCCACCACGCAACAAAAACCCATTTGGTGGCGGACCTGGCCAACAGCCAATACCAAAGCTTAACGCGCATATTCGCGCGACTTTACAACCCCCCGGTGAACTGAACCTGACAAAGGATCTGGACTTGACTATAGACTACGCGCGCGGGCTCGCGGATCTTTACTATCGAACCACCAGTACCATCTGCCGCAAGTTTGCTGTTGTTGACATCCGTGACTGGCTGCCGTGCACAACTGACACCGCCAAGGACCCTGAAACGGGCAACCTACGCTACATAGTCGAATTTGATCTTGTGAATGTGCCCATGAACGTTACCGACGAATCAACATTTAGCGAAGTGGCGCGCCAGATATTCCTCAAGGGCAGTGCCCCCATCCTATTGCAAGCCCAAATCGATGCTGATGTGGCCACGCCACTGGGCAGCTTTGTCTTTTCAGATATTCACATTGAGGGGGAAACTTTGATCAAAACGTAGCCGTCCATCGACGAGCTCTTGCATAAAAATATGACTCTATCTTGTGACACAAAACTCATTTAAACAATAAGCAATAATAATAGTAATCAAAAAAAAAAAAAAAAAAAAACATATGTATATGAAAATAGCACGATTTATTTCTCAGATTACTAGCTATAACTCCTTAAAATGTACAAAAAATAGAAGTTGCTGTGGTTATGGTTGTTTTTTTTCAAACTTTTTTCAAAATCCTTTTTGGGGGGGTTGAGAATGACTCAAATTGTATAAATAACACGTCCTTTAACCAGGAGGAAGCTGGGAAACATCGACAACCTCGTCGGCCTCCTTGACACGCTCCTGGTTGGCAGCAGAATCAAAGGGAGTTCTAGGCAAAGCAGTCATACCAGTTCTGGCGAGCTCAAGAACACCAAAGGGTTGCAAGAGTTGGATAAAGTTGGAGATTCTATCGGGCTTGGCGCAAAGCTCGACAATGCAGTTGCGGTCAGAAATGTCAGCAACCTTACCACCAAACTGGTGGCAAAGAGAGGTGATGGCCTGCAGATGCGTATGCTTGTGGCGAAGAGCCTCGGAGGGGGCGATGCTGTTGGGGTGGTAGCTCTGGGTGTTGCGCGAAGTAGCAGGCTTGGCGGGAGAAGAAGATGGCACGGCATTCTTGTAAACCTGGCCATGGTGTTCAAGGAGCTCCTCAAAGAACTCGGGACCAAGGAGCGAGACCTTGGCAAGGAGAAGCTCACGCTGAACAAGCGGCGCATTGGTGTAGTCAAGAACGGCCCAAACGGGGACAAGATCCTCGATCTGTCTGCGAGCCTGCTCGATAATGCCGTCAAGGCCATGCAAAACAATAGTCATACGAGAAAGATCCTTGACCTCGGTGTTGGACACAACAAGCGAGTCAATGTTGAAACCACGAGCAGCAAGGGTACCGGAGATTCTAGAAAGGACACCAGGCTCGTTTTGAACAAGACAGTTGAGCACATGGGGCTTGCTTGCAGCGGGCACAGTAGCGATAGGGGTTTCGTACAGGATCGACGAGATGGCCGCGTTGGTAGACCAGTTAGGAGTATCAATGGTAGGGAGAGGAGGTCTCTTGGTGTTGCGGTGAAGGGTCTTGTAGGCCATCGCCGAGATGGACGAATTGGCGCGTCTGCTGCAGACCTGAGCAGCGATGCTACCCAAGACCTTCTTGGACACTGCGGGGTTGGCGAACATAGTCGTTGAAAAAAAGTTGGTTATGTGGTGGGTTGATTTGTGGGGGACAAAAAAAAGAGAGAAAAGGAAGAGTTGAAAAATGAATTTTTTTTTTTTTTAAATTTTTTTTTAAATCTCGAGACCCAAACTATGTGTCAGTGCCGAGAGCAAATGCAACACGCCGAAATCGCTCCCAATGACTCTTTATGGGGTGTGCAGAAAACGATAGAATGATGAGGTGTGCATTTAAATTGCCAAATCCGGACAAATTCAAAAGAACACGTTGTATTTCCTCTCTGGGAACTCACATTTATAATCGCCATTTCTGACGCTCGACGCGTCTTTTTTTTTTATTCAACGTTATTCTTCCTCCATCCCTCTCCATCCTATTACTGGTCTCTAACAACCACCTACTTGGCACACGCATTTTATCTCTCATCCACTATGACTGTACTTAATACTGAAGAGCAGAGCTATCTTGAACTCTGCCGTAGCATCATCACTTCTGGCGAGACCCGCAAGGATCGCACAGGAACCGGTACTATCTCCATCTTTGGTCCTCCACAACTACGTTTTAATCTTGCAAACGACGTGCTGCCTCTTCTAACAACGAAGCGCGTTTTTTACCGCGGAGTGCTTGAGGAGCTTCTCTGGTTTGTCTCCGGTGCTACGGACTCGCTCTTGTTACGCGACCGTGATATTCATATCTGGGACGGCAACGGATCAAAAGAATTTCTTGAGTCTCGCGGGCTCGGTCACCGCCGCGAGGGCGATCTTGGCCCCGTTTATGGCTTTCAGTGGCGCCATTTTGGTGCGGATTACACTGACTGTGATGCTGACTATACTGGTCTTGGTGTCGACCAGCTGCAAGAGGTTATTGACAAAATTAAAAACAACCCTTATGACCGCCGCATAATTCTTTCCGCTTGGAACCCCAAGGATATCCCCATCATGGCGTTGCCGCCGTGTCACATGTTTGCCCAGTTTTACGTGTCGCGGCCAGGCACGCCAGAGGCTGCACTTTCGTGTATCCTGTATCAGCGTTCGTGCGACATGGGTCTCGGCGTCCCCTTCAATATTGCCTCCTACGCCCTGCTTGTACGCATGATTGCGCATGTTTGCAAAATTGCGCCCGGCGAGCTCATCCACACCATGGGTGACGCGCATGTTTACTTGGACCATGTAGACGCTCTCAACCAACAGATTGAGCGTACCCCTGGCGCTTTCCCCACGCTTCGTTTTGCCCGTGAGATTGACTCCATTGATGACTTTAAATACGAGGACTTTATCCTCGAAAACTACAACCCCCAGAGCAAAATTGCAATGAAGATGTCTGTCTAACCTCCCACATCTTTACGATTACTTTACAAGTATTTTAGAGCTTTTTTTATGTTTTAATATTATTACGTTTTTTTTTTTTTTTTCTTATTTTTAATATGTTTTTTTTTTCTCTTTTTCAGTATACCTGAATGTTACATGATTGCAAAATCATTTATAATTCCTATTCATTACTTGCCCTCCTCCGGCTTCTCAGCATGGCTACTGTTATGATGTGGCTGTTGTGGTGGCTGCCCTTGGTAATGATGGTTATTATGATGGTTGTTGTGGTACCGCGGTTGTCCATGATTAGGTCCACTGCCGTTACGGATGAATGGCTGCTGGTGTTGCTGTTGCGGCGAAGAGAACCCGTTAACACCATTGTAGTTATTCATTGGAGGTGTCATTCCTGGAACTGGCATAGCCTTAGGCCCGCGCGGGCTTTGATAACCCTGTGACGGGTTAAACATGTACATTTGCTGGCCCATTGGTACGTAGGGGGGCGCTCTGTTAAAAAACTGCGGCGCATTACCATAGGGTGCAGCCCCGTACGGAATGAAACCAGGCATGGGCGGACCCTGAAAGTTTCGGGGGTCATCAAAGCCAGGTTGCATCATAGGAATACCACCAGCGGCAGCGCCGGGCGGTGGGATGAAGGGACCGCGCTGAATTGCATAGATTGGCTTAAACGCCGCATCATTAGGCAAGAACTCAGTGTACGACTTCTCATGCTCCTGATCCCAAGTAGGCTGGGTGATATAAGATCGGGGAATCACGTAAGGAGTCTCTTCGTTATCATGCAACTCCTTGTTGTGAGTGAAAGGGTTGAACTTTCCAGCTCTGCTTTTGTTGTGCAGTGGCTTGTTGCCAAAGAACAGGTTGCCGGAGCGACTCTGTCTTTGATTATGGCCACCAGCAGGCTGGATTTGCGGCAGCGCAGGAGATGCATGGTTAGAGGAGTTGGATGAGCCTGGTGGAACAAAGGACGGAGTGAAAGAATGAGCCGCAGGATTGGGGCGGAACTCCGGGGCCTTGAAGTTCAGGTTGAGTTTCTTCTCACCAGTAGAAGCAGGAGAAGCCGCGGTAGAGGTGGGAAGCTTAGCTGCAGGCTTGACAGGAGATGCAGCAGCCTTTGTCTGCGACTTGGGGGCAGTCGGTACCGGCTTAGCTGCGTCAGCCTTGGTAGGAGATACCACTACAGATTTAGCCTTTGAGGTAACAGCAGCAGGCTTTACAGGAGAGACAGACTTAGCAGGGGAAGCAGACTTAGCAGGAGAGACGGCCTTAACCGGAGTCGGGGTAGCAGGCTTGGCAGGAGATGCAGGCTTAGTTTGCTTCGCAGGGAGAGGTGAGGGAACCTTAGGAGGAATTCCCGAGCTCTGAGCTTCGGAGATTTTAGTAGACAGCTTGCCAGTAGGAGCAGAGGAGGTCGAAGCAGTCGACTTGGGTTTTCCGGTACTAGAAGCAGGAGCAGGCTTAGCTCCATGCTTGTCATCGTGCTCATCCTTCTTTCTGCCCAAGATTGGAACGAGATCCGGAGGAACAGGTGTGTTAATCTTGTAGCTATTGGAGAACTTGAGTAAGTCATCAATCTTATCCCGCAATGGCATAGACTGGATCGACTGCTTCTTCTGCTGCACCTTCTCAACTTCAGTGTTTACAAAGTCACGGAAGTCGCCAGCAAGACCCTTCTGGATACTCTCAGTGTCAGCCTGCGTCTTGCCAGTACCCTTAGCCTTGCTTTCCTTAGTTTCCTTGTCCCCATTTTTGGAGGCACGGGCTGACGTAGGAAGAAAAACACTAGGAAGCATTGGTTTGTTGGTTGCAGCACCAGAGGTCGGCGTATTCTTGGACTGTTGATCAGCTGAAACAATGCCTTTACTTGCCTTGAACAAGTCCGAAATAGGTGTGCTGGTACCGCCGGTGGTAGGAGGCACGGGCGAAGTAGTAGCAGAAGACTTGGGAAGTGGAGATTGTCTGGATGTGGCAATAGAACTAGAGATGATTGCAGGGTCATGATGAGGGGCAGGTTCCTTGTTGCGTAGGGCCGGAGGTGTGTACTTGTTCGGGTTGCGAGAAGTTGAAGGCGCGGCAGCAAAAGCGCGTCTGTCAACACCAGAATATTTGTCTTCTTCATCCAAGCCGCTGTCATCAACAACAACACCACGCTCTTCAGCGATATGAACATTGCCATTATAGGATTGGTTGGTGATTTCGTCTGCCAACTTTTCGGCAATCTTGACACGCTTCTCATACTCAGGGTGCGACTTGTCAATTGCGGTTGTATACAGGTGTTCATCGTACGTCGATTGAACGCCAAACTTGTTTTGGTTGACAGCAAACTGATCCCATGGCTGAGATGAGGTGATAGACTGCTCAAGAGTCAGGCCAGTATCGTCATCGCCAGCGCTCCAACGCTCTAGCTCGCGCTCGTAGATCGCGCCCTTTTGTCCTGAAATATCAGTGTCAGTCTTGAATGGCACGGTTGAGGTACGGCGGGTGGCGGACGAAACCTTCTCCACAGAGAGGTCTGGAGACTCAATCTCAATGTCAACAATGTCCTTAGGCTGGAACACCATCTTGTCGAAGCGTTCAGGCTCTTTGTTGTCGTCATCCTCATCACCTGGCGCAGCGGCATACTTTTCTACCAGCTCAAGCACAACACCAATCTCGGAGGCGGTCGTGGCCGCAACAAGAATGCCTCGATAGCGCGCACCGCTGGCGACAGTAACGATGGCAAACGAACCGACAGACTTGGCAAAGAGATAGACCAAGCGGTCATGCATGTGGATCAGCGCGTCATTATCAGCAGGGGTGCGTGCACCAGCACCGTGACGGTTACCAGAGCTGCTGCTGTTGTTGAGCGTAGCGCCCCATGCAGAGCGCTGCTGCTGGTTACTGTTGCTGTTGTTGCTGCTGTTGTTATTGTTGCTGGAGCGTTGGCTGCTAGGATAGCGGCGGTTATTAGCACCGCCGCGATTGCTGTTGGAGCCATTGAGGCTCCTATTACCCCGGGTTGCAGAGCTCATTCTTAAAAAAGTAGAAACGCACGTACACAGTTAGTCTACAAAGCGAAGTGGGCCAGGCATTTACAATGGTACATACGATAGCAGTAGAAGGAAAGGTCTCTTCTGAGTCCCAGTTGTAGCAGTGAAAGTGAGGAGGGAGGGAGGAGAAGTGGAAAAAGGCGAAAATTAAAAGCGAAGTGCTGGCGGAACCAGATCAGTGTTAACAATGTGGACCAGCGCATGACGCTTGTACCTCAATGCACCCTGACAAAGGCATCGGCAACGCTCGTATCTACTAAAATTATACAATCTATTAGCTATATACGGCACCGGCTCATCTGTCGCCGAGTCGGTACCTGCACAGTGTGAACTTGGCTGGTCAGGTACGGTGTGGACGGTTTTCTCACACAAGTCGTCCATGTAGCGGCCCCTGTCTTCCAATTAAACCTCCAGCAACACCACTTCCATATTGTAACCTTGGATCAAAAGAGCATCGGTTATCGTCCTGTTGTCTACAACACTCACTCCGGAGCGCACCGGTGGTGGCTGTGAATTTTGGCAAAAGACTTGTCGTCTGGGTTAGGGGCTAGCGCGACGCGTAAACAAGAAAAGATGCCCATGGCGCCCATAACAAGTGTAAGAGACAGGCGATCTGACGCGTTAAAGGTCCTTGAGATTGTCAAGAAGGCCTGTAGGGGGGAGTGCCGCACGAAGCTTTTTAAGGCTGTCGCCCAATCCCACTAGCACGTCCACGAGCGGATCATCGTCGTCCAAGGCGCCAGCCGCGTCGGCTGACAGGTTGATCTCCAGCTCTTGCTGAGTGTCTGTTGCATCCTCGTTCTTTCCTACAGTAGCTATAGCGTGGCTTGCCTTTTTGTTAAGCGCGCGGAGCTGTGCCAGCTGTTTACGGGAATTGGCTTCTAGCGTCATAAGCGCTTTTTCATCGCGCTCAAGATCGCGCTGCTCGCGTTCTATTTCACGTTCCAGTTTGGCATTACTCGTGTGCAGCTCGACTAAGACATCCTCCAACTTGGAATTCTGGCGGAGCAGTATATCGGGTTCAAGGTGCGAGAGTCGAGTTCGTGGCGGAACGGGCGTGCGCTTGAGTTGTTTTGAGATGGCACGCAGCGCGACGCGGTGCAGCATTTGAAACTGGGTCTGGCTAGTGGTCGACGTATTGAGCTCGTGCAAAATTGGATTCAGTGGCTGAGTGAGGATTGTTTGAATTCTAGCATAAGAATGGGGGTGGAGGAGTGGCCAAAGCGACTGGATCCGGCGCGAAGAGAGCGGAACTACGATCGGCGTCTGGGTAGGCCCTTCGGACTCTTCATCGGACCCAAACTGCTCCTGCTCTTTAGCACTATCTTCGCCACGGTCTTCAATCCCCTCGACATCTGCAAGCTTACGTTTGTGCGGAGCCATGGTGGTTTGTTGTCGATACCGTGGTGGTAGAAGTGGAGGTCTGACTTGGATGGAAAGTTTCTAAATTTCCGCCCTGCAAATATTCACTATTTGTATCAGGGTTGGACTGAAATAATTCTGGCGTCCTCAATTTCCAACTCACCTTCTAAACACAATTATTATCATGTCCGACGTCCCCCAAACCAGACCCCAGATCCCTGCGTAAGTAATGGCCTGTGGAATTTACTGGTATTTCGTTTGTTCTAACCCGTTTCCAGCTCTGTCATTCAGAAATTGGTGTTCTTCACCGGCGCCATGATCTTGGCCCCTCTGACGACTTTCTTCATCGTTCAGTACCTTTCCAGTAAGACCGCATCTCGCTTTCTGTTGTTGTGTGTTTGACAGTAATCTAACGTGGTATTTAGGTGGTAATGCAATTGTTTCCGGAGGTATTGCTGCGCTCGTGGCCAACATTGTGCTTATTGGATACGTGATCGCCGCCTTCACCGAGGACACGTCCTATGCGGAACCCTCAATCGAGGAGAAAAAGGAGAAATAGTTCTTTCCTCTGTTGAAATACCAGCGCTTTCGTTCATGTTTCATATTTACACAGTTTATATTATTTGTATTCAATCATATTATTTAATATACATAGGGGATCAGTGCGTACGGAACCGCCTTTTTGTATTCAACCCATGTCTCGCCGTACTTCTCCTCGCACTTGGCCTCATCGCGCGAGTTACGGTGAATCAAGAGCGAAGCAAAAAAGATGGGGAAATAGTAAGTAAGCGGCGTGTTGAATCCAGTAGGCAGACTGTATGCGAGACAAATCAGCCAGTCGCCTGAGTAGTTGATATGCCGGGTGATTCCCCACCAGCTCGAGATGATCAACTTGCTTCCCGTTGGGCTCTGCAGATACTTGAGGTGCGCAGTGGACGGGTGGCCATCTTTGAACGCATTCTTCTGGTTGTTTGACTGGCGGAAAATTACATACCCAAGAACATACAGAGCCACGATTAGCACCGACTTGAATAGACCCAACTGGTATGGATGGTCAGCTAGATACCGTGCTTGCAGCGTGTACGAGAAGGGAACCAGTGCCAGATCACCAAACATGAGCATGAATCCGAGGCCATCAGTGGTAATATCCATCATGTTGATCAAACGGGACTCGTAGAACGTGCCCTCCACAACGTAGTAGTTCTGAAATAGGTTCACCAAGATCATTGAGTCGGTAATGTAACCAAACTTATGGTACTGGTGATGGGCCATAGCCAAGTTGATGACAATCCAGAGCATCAAACCTGGACGCATCTCGCAAAACAGCTTCATATCAAAAAGCCCAAGGCGGGGATTCAACTCACGACCAATGTACCAGTCAAAAATAGGGTTGCCTGTATTACCACCAAGGGCCAAAAGTGGCTCGTTCTTATAAAAGAAGGGGATTACATAGAGCAGCGTCGAAACGACTGCTGCAAAAACAGTGCTTACATTAAGCAGCTCAGTAAGATGGTCGTACACAAATACAAGCTCAGGCATAGCGCCATCAGTGTAAACGTAGCGCGCAATCAGTGTCGCAAAAAAGATTAGGTGCACAAGCTTGCCGTTGAACTTGTACTCGAGCCTGTTGCCGTCTCGGAGCTTGGTGCCCATGACTTTCTCGCCAGGGAGAACGCGATCGAGAATGACCAAAGCTCCAAACCAGGCCAAGTATGCATAGGTAGCTGCCCAGGAGATGGGAACAATGTAGTTCGGGTGGCTTGGGTTGAGCATGTCAAGGTAGGGCTGGAGCGAGGTGTAGGAGACTGGGCATCCATGGCTGTTGCATGCGTAGGCAAACACGTTGAACAGCAACGGCAGGCCAAGCGAAATGGCTAACGCACCTGGCCAGCCATTGAAGTCGGGGTGAAGAGTCTTCTGGTTGAGGGGGTTCGGTTTAGCCATAAGAATAGTGAGTATATCGGGGTCGAATAGTTGGCCATGAAAGGGGTCAGGATTAAAGATCAAAATCAGGGCATTGAAGAATATTTAAAGTTGAGACCCTCGCCAACTGACAACTTTTTTTTTTTTTTCGTCGTTTAATTTTTCACCGCGTCGTATTTCGCGATCAACACCACCGCCACGGAAGTACCGACCACGCCAATCTGACCTGTTTCCCTATCAGTCATGCCGCAGCAACTCTCTCTTTACAGCTCTGTTGCAGACGCTGACTTAAAGATTTCTCTTCATACGCTGGTGTCGCTCACCGGTCAAAAGCCAAACCCAATATTTAATCACAATCTCATCTTCACGCCACGGCCTGTCAACCCAGCAAACTTACAGCAACAGCAGCAGCAGCATGAGCTATACCGCATGCGTTTATCTCGCAACGTTGAAACCGTCTCACAGGTGATACCTTATGCCAAACTACCCGCGTCGCCGTACCGCAACTACGCGCGCTGGACCGCACATGTTGCTGAGTTGCCCGAAGCCGGCAAGCGGAAGGTCGTGAGTCAGGCGTTACTCTCGACAGTAATTCTTGATGATGAGCCATTTAGCTTTGTTGGCTCTCTCGGATATGAATATGGATCCGAGTACTGGATTAAGGGCTATCAATTCATTTATAACGACACTATCACGATCCATTTGTTCCGCCTTTGCGTATTCAACACTGCCACAGACACCCTCGAGCTTGTCGACAAATCGGGCAAGTGGATTGTCAAGGCATACTCAGATGTGGCTCTGGTAACAGACATTGAAGGCATCAATGCTGCCACAGCCGCGCTGGAGACCTTAAAAACGGACCTATCCGGCCTGTTTGATCTTGTGCAACCAGAGCGTAATTGTTTTGAAACGCGAATGAAACGGGTGCGATAGTACTGTGGCTGATAATTGTTTTTTTTATTTATTACTGTTAAAGCTAATACTTGTCAATTGATGTTTGTTATGATAGATATAGATGGAGAAATAGGCAGAGAGACGTTTGGTTTTGCTACTTGTGCGCTTAGCCAGTCAATGCTTTACCATCATGGAATGGCTAGATCTGTATTGAGAATTTGCAAATAGAAGGAAAGGGTCTATCAGATCATTTTATATACCAGTAGGCCAAATATTGATCCTGGTTATATATCTACATGATCTCAACGAGACTCTCCAAGTACAAAAGCCTGCCAGCGTCATAGATGATCAATTATATGTAGCATTGCAATTGGTTAAATAGAAGCTTCATTGTTTCGCTTCCATTAAAGTGATGTCGTCTAAGACAGTGTTTTCCTCTCTGGCCATTCTTTTATCTACGGTCAATATGCAGCTGGTGGTGAGCCAGCACAAATAGGTAAATGATCAGTTTATGGTTCTTCAAATAGGTACAAACAAGAATATAAAACAAAATGGCATACAGACATGAATTTCTAAAGCATTTTTTTATGAGACTGGCAAGGTAGAGGTTTCAGTACGTATTAGATAGATAGATAGATAGATAATCAGCAGTACGTATTATAAGCTCAAGCGTTCGATGGCGCTGAATTTTCCAATGTTATTTCGTTAGATAGAAAATCAGTTTATTGTCCTTATATCAAATGGTTACAGATAAATTATATAACAAAATGGCATATAAAGAAGACATGTGATTTCAAAGGCGTTTGTCTCTATTGCATGAAAGTATTCATGTGCTATCCATGCGCCATTGTGATAGATAGATAATCAGTTTATTGTCCTTACATCAAATAGTTACATACAAAATTACAAAACAAAACGATATACAAAGAAGACATGAAATTTCAAAACATTTGTCTCTATGAGACTGGCAAAGTAGCGGTGTCAGCGCGCGTAATATGTTCAGACGTTCGATGGCGCCGAATTCTCCATGAAAGTATCCATGTGCTAAGTGCGCCATTGTGTCTGAAAGTTCCACATGCTAAGTGCGCCATTGTGTCTGAAAGTTCCACACTTCAACACCATATTCAAAAATGAGCCCAACACAAAACAAAAAAAGCAATTGACTGCCATACCAATACTTTCTTCTTCTACACTACCATATCATGATAAAACTTGGTCATTGCAAAAAGAATCATTTATGTTTTTTTCTGGCATAATATCGTGGTTATGTAGCCTTCTTGATAAAACTGTAAGGAATCATCCTTGGTTATGACTTATCCTATTCCTTATTACAGGTACAAGTGTTATACCTTAAAGCCTATGGTTGTACCCAGTGCCGTGAAGCGTCACAAGTACTAACCAAGTTCTTTATTCTCACGATAATCTTTACTGTACATCTTGAAGCCACTTGGTACAGTTACTCTTAGAGCCTTGTCAACAATTCCTTGTTGCTCTTACAGAGTAACTCATATCTTCTGCTTCATGATTGCTATTGCTATCATGACTATCATTGCTTCCAATTACTTCAATTGCTTTTATCTTATTTTCTATTATTTTGCTTCGTGAATTGCTATTTATTTTATTTCAACTTTGTCTATAAATACTACATAATTTTCCGTATAATTAAGAAACCAACCTTTTATCACAGAACCACCTTACTACTACCTTTCGTCTCTTTACTCTATTATTATTCGAAGTCTTTGTAAGCTTCCTCTCCCGTTTACCTTTAGTGTTATATCTCGCTAACCTCAGTCTGTTGCCTTACAAAAACAAGAAATGGTCTCTTGGCCCAGTTGGTTAAGGCATCGTGCTAATACAACTCCTAGCAGTTAACGCGAGGATCGGCGGTTCGATCCCGCCAGAGACCATATCTTTTTTTTGCAAGTCTGAATATAATGCGTACGTCTAGGAATCAGCAATGGCATATTTAGCAATTATTAGAGGCTCTTGAATTGAAAGGTGACATAGCCAATATCATTTTTGGGGTTACTAGTCACATCTTTTTATTTAATTCTTAAATTTCTATTTGTTGAAAGCTCAGGAATAAGCTGTACATGAAAGGTTTTTTCTTGTTTAATCCTTACCACCAAGCTTCAAGCATAATAATGTGTCCAAGCTCAGAATGCAAGGTTATTTTAGGCGTCACTATTCTGTGGTCAGTTTTGTTATTTTGATTGACGAGAGCTTTCAGTATAACGTTATTTAATGCGAAGTAACCCGTCTCATTTTGAGATGATAGGACAACAGCAACCCTGTCAAGCACGATGATGATATCCACGGATAAATAAGACTCTTTTGGTTAAGTCAGAAAAGTCCCAACTCCATTGATTTATTCATCATTATATTCCTATTACGATTTATATGGACTTGTTAGGCAAGTTGTACATTTTCTTGTTACAAAATGAGTCGTGGGAAACCCCGATCTGAAACTCCTGTTGGCTGTTTTTTGTACAAGAATTTTGTTTTTGGAATGTGCTCTAAGCAAATGAATAAACAACAAATTTTGAAAATAAAAAAGGATTCAAAGTTTCCATTTTGAGCTCTTGTATGGAAGTCATTTGCCATCTGCATTCCCTCCACCTTTAAATTTTTAAATTTTTAATTTTTTTTTTTTTAAATTTAAACGTTGAATTTTGGAATCTTCGATAAGACTCTGACCAAGAGCAAACACCTTGAACATCAAAACAATGTTGATATCAACCTCTTTGGACGTAGTTTTGTATAGCCCAGGTATTGGAATAGAACAACTCCAGCATTGATTGAATTATCTTTAATGTCATTGCAATCGCCGTTTTTTTAAAAGAGCCAGCGCCATTCACGTATACCGACTTGTATCTGCGACTTGTTCAAGTTGCAAGATTTTGAGTATCATCTTGCGGACCTTCTTGGTGTCCATTTGATATTTATAGTACAATAATGATTACAGTAGATGGCAAAGGATTGATCTGACTACAGATATTGAAGTAATTGATTTAATTGATTTAATTGATTTAATTGATTTAATTGATTTAATTGATTTAATTGATTCAAGATATTTCATGTATTTCTTTTTCGAGTTTAAAACGTTCTTTTTTTGATTTATTCATCAATTGTGGGGCACATCATAGAAAACCATTTAACGTAGTAATGAAATCTATTGTCCACATGTTTTTATTTAAAGCCTATCTTCACCTCCGACTTTTGATCTTTTGTCAAAGAATATACCATTCATATCAATTCACCTTTTATTAATTTCCACCTGTTCATAACTCTTTATAACCACACAGTATGTTTACTTCGACAAGCTTCATTCAAAATTCTGGTGAATTTAATTACAAGATCCACTGGTCCTTCAAAGGCAAACCCTTCAAGAAAATGACTGGTATCTCTATGTTCACTCATCCGTTTCAAGATGGCTATAGTGAGGATCCCAAGTTTCAACAGGCCCCGCGTTGTCTTGATGAAAAAAAGATTGTTTCTGTTTCCAAGTCAATTCGGAGTAAACCAGAATGGTGGGTCAAGTACAAGAATCCTGAAATCTCAGCAAAGTGGAAATCCGAGCTCCTTGCCCAGGAAGTGAGAAAAGAGATTATTGACTATGTTCTGGCCGAGTTGGAATTTTACGATGCACTCCGTGAAAGAACTGATGGCAAGTTTCAAATTGGCCCACTTGATTCAATTTGTTATGGTGACAACGTGGTGCCTGAAGAGCTCAAGGCTGAGTTTAAAAAAGCTGCTTTCAGACTTGAGGATGTACCAGAGGGCAAGAAAGACTGGCACCCCAACTCCAACAATCAAGTACTTGATCTAGTTCATCCTTCACTATACCCTCTTCAATACAAAATAACTCCCATTCTTCCCGAAGGTGGGAATGTTGGGCTGGTTGGCCAGTATACTGGAAAAGATAAAACTTCTCCTATTTCTGAGTTCAATCCTGACGAGCACACAATCAAGAGTCATTTCATGGAATATGGAGCTTCTGACCGCTTTCAATGGCTTCCTTCGATTTTTGATATCAGCAAAGATGGTAAAGTAACTATTGAGTCTTACATCAACAATCTTCATCCTGAATGGCATGGAGATTTGTATGGTCCGATTGGCAAAATCTTTGAAGCGGCTATCCCGGGAATTAATTTAACACTCTCTCAATATGCGTCTCCTCAACGCGTTCGTCTTGATCCTTTTAGCAATGAGTATGGCCTTTATGACACTCCAGAACCCGAATGGATTGATGACGACTATGATGCTTATGAAGTCGCCCGACAAGCCCGTCATCCCGCTCCTGTCAAGATCAAATGGGAAGGTATCCCTGACAATCAGGTTAACTTTGATGTCAAGGGTCGGAAGCTAAAGGTCATCACAAAGCTTGCCAATATTGTTCTTACTCCTGAAAATCCTGACTACGAAGGTGGATCATGGCACATTGAAGGACAAATCAACGAGGACATTGTTTGTACCGCCATATACTACTATGATAGTGAGAATATTACCTCTTCTGAGCTTGGGTTCCGAGTGGCTGTTTCCGATCCTCCATATGAGCAGGGCGACGATATTGGTATTCGAGAAGTTTATGGTATCGAGGATGAGGACAAAATGGGACTAGAAGTCGGTGGCATTGAGTGCATTGAAGACCGTGTATTGGTTTTCCCAAACATCTTCCAGCACCGTGTTTCACCATTTAGCCTTGCTGACAAAACTAAACCTGGTCACCGCAAAATCCTTTGTTTTTTTGTTGTGGATCCCTACAACGACAGGGTGACGGCAACTGACCGGGTGCCTCCACAGCAATCTGAATGGTGGGTCGAGAAAGTCTCTGAGAAGGAGTCCAATTTGACCAGGAGATTACCTCAAGAGCTATTTGACCAAGTTTTGGAACAGGTTGAGTGGCCCATGTCTTTAAAGAAAGCCAAAGAAGTTCGTTTAGAGCTAATGGAGGAGCGCAAGAGCAATCTCAACAAAATAGATGACTATGAGCACCCTTTTACTCGCGAGTTCAGTCTTTGTGAGCACTAAAACTTTTTTTTTTCAAGAATTAAATGTAATTATTTCCACTTTTTTAACATATATATATATATACTTCTTTACCTGACAAACAATAAGGTTGTAAAATCATCTAAGGCCAGTGCTGAATATTAAAAGCTGAGCTCACATTTTTCAACCTCAAGTGATGACTGCTAGCAAATTTATTGTAACAAGAGAAATATTTATACATAATTATTCAACGCAAGCTGAAACCGTTAACTTGTAAGTCTCACTGAGATAGATGTTAGAGCTATATGGAAACTAGGTAATCAGTTTACTGTCCTTACATCAATTAGTTACAAATATCAAGACTGCCCTATCATTTCAGTGGACTTTTACTACTTTTACATGGAATGAAAAAAAAAAACGATTTGCCCAAAAAAAAGATATGGTCTCTGGCGGGATCGAACCGCCGATCCTCGCGTTAACTGCTAGGAGTTGTATTAGCACGATGCCTTAACCAACTGGGCCAAGAGACCATTTCTTGTTTTATCAAGAAGGCTACATGACCACGATATTATGCCAGAAAAAAACATATATGATTCTTTTCTCAATGGCCAAATTCTGTCATGATATGGTAGTGTGGAAGAGGAAAATATTGGTATGGCAGTCAATTGCCCTTTTTGTTGTATGTTGGTCTTATTTTTGAATATGGTGTTGAAGTGTGGAACTTTCAGCCGATAAAAAACGCAACTTCGTAACTGAAATCTTTTTTCCCTTAGCACATGGATACTTTCATGGAGAATTCGGCGCCATCGAACGTCTGAACTCATTGCGCGCGCTGACACCGCTACTTTGCCAGTCTCATAGAGACAAATGTTTTTGAAATTTCATGTCTTCTTTGTATATCGTTTTGTTTTGTAATTTTGTATGTAACTATTTGATGTAAGGACAATAAACTGATTATCTATCTATCT
>QQZM01000055.1:81260-92692 GCA_013365045.1 Geotrichum candidum | reverse complement strand
GGCAAAGTAGCGGTGTCAGCGCGCGCAATAAGTTCAGACGTTCGATGGCGCCGAATTTTCCATGAAAGTATCCATGTACTTTGGAATAATTTATTTGTTATTAGGGCTTGAAGTTACAAGTTAACGATACGGGAATTGCATACATTAGAAAGGAATCTCAACATAAACAGCATCAGCTCAACTTTAGACTCCAAGCCAGTTAAGTAGTAATACAGCATGTAAAAACTAATACAATTATATCTGGTTAAGAAATTATTAAAAATTAAAAATAACTATCAGCGTGGTAGCTTCAATGTTGGAGTTCAATACGCTTGAAAGAAATGGTGTTGTATTTCAATAACGAGTTTAGAGCATCATGATCAAGCTCTACGTTTGCTAGAATTTATTTTCATCACTATTCTTGCTCTTGGTATTAAAATTTAAGAGCTCATTGATTATGAAACAAAAATTGAAGTTGAAATATTATAAAACAGAATCTTAGCAGTATTTTTCAGCAAAACAATAAATAACATTATTAGACTAGTATTTCAGACATACAGAGAATCGTGACTAATCAAATGGGATATTGCTGACATATCATTCCAACTCAATGTTTAAGACGAACTTTGATAAAAAAAAAAAACCTTTCGAGTTACGCCCACTTGAAAAATCCATTTCTTCATGAATCCGCCCGCAAACCACAATGCTAAAAACAATGATAATGGCTATGGTGTAGAAGAAGCATATTTGCTACACCAGCTTTCGACTCCTACATCGGTACTCTTTTCTGTTGCAGATTTTATCATACAACCTGCACATGTTAAATCTGCACATCGGGATCTCGTAATTGCTCGTTCGAGATCTCTCGAAATCTATAGTTATCAGAATTCTAGTTATGTCCTGTCTTTCATAATTCCCTTAAATTCCCAAATAACGGCGTTAGACACTGTTCATATCTATCCCAATCAGCCTAAATCGCTCGTATATATACTGGATGACCACAAGTGCTACATTGTGCATTATAGTTCTAACGATTTCGAAACTGTGATCAGTTTCGCAACTGGAATGGAGAAGGGACCTGTTGCGGCACAGTTTGGACCTTTTTTGAAAACCAATTCTCATAGTCGACTACTAGTTTTACATACAGTTCAAGGGTTTCTTCATGTCGTGACATTTTCATTATCGTCTAATACGAAATCCAGTGAAAAATCCAAAACCCCCGCCTTCAAACATCACTATATTTCGGTGCCATTCTGGGATATTACATCTATTGAACTTATAAATCCTGGGAATAATCGCCAGACTGCTGAAAAATCCCCGACTCTCGCTATTTCCTTTACCAAGCCTAACAAAGCTTCAACCCTGAGAATCTATAGCCTTGACGAAAATTACAATCTTCAATTGTCAGACTCGGAACCTATTTCATTATCGCGACCAAAATCGTTAGTTTTACCTCTTCAATATCCGGGATTTGGATTTTTGGTTGTTAATAATTCGCAAATAAATTATTACACTATCAAAAATTCATCATTGAACAGACACAAAAAAAAGAAGCATGGTTCTTCGACATTCACTGCAAAGGCAAACCTTGAACAGACGATTGATTTACCTAACAAAACTTACATTTCATACTATTTTTATATCATAAAAGATAGGGTTCATCTTATTCTTGGCAGCAGGGAGCGATCAATTCATCTCATTACTATCAAGCGGAAATCTTCTAATACTGTGTTTAAAATAGAAACACAACTCACCTTGGAGATACCATTTACTCAGCTGGTATATTGCGGTCCTAGAGAAGTATTTGTTTGTAACAACAACGGCGCCTCTGCTTTACTTTCCATAGATATACCATCTAAACGGTATAAAATTTTAAAACGGTTTGAAACTATTGGGCCAATCTTTGACTATACTCAATGTGAAAAGGATATGCCCTTCTATACTTGCTCTACAAATGGTCACAACAGCAACATAACAAGATTTTTTGCTGGACAAGTTATGGAAACTCTCAGTTCATTCCAATGCCAACCTAAAGCTCAAAATATTTGGTATGACGAAAACTCAGGAAACCTTGTCTTAAGCTACTTTGACAGCACTGATACAATTCCTTTATGTGATTCTCAATCAATTTTGACTGTTCCCTTTACTGCCTCTAGCACTCTTGCATATGCTAATTTTACTTCTTACCACATTCAGGTCACTCCACATGCTGTGTTTCAACAGGATCTTTGCTCCGGGATGATAGAAAATGTAAAGACTGATTCTGTACAGGCCTTTATTACTAACCAGTTTGTTTGTGTATCTACATACCAGAGTGTTTTTCTCTATACACATACTCTCGAGCTGGTATTTGAATACACAGTCTCTGAGAACATCCACGATATCCTGTGCAATGAAAAATATCTTGTTATATCACTTTGGCAGAGTGACAAACAAGTCATTTTTCGAATTTCGGATTTGGTAAAACAAATGAAGAACCTATCATTCTCAGTGCTTAGAAATCCTAGCCCGTTTTTTGTCATTCCCATCAAAGCTTTTTATAAGCCTGTTTGGTTAGAAGATTTGACTATTTCGGATTCTGAAAAATTACAATTGAAAGAAAAACATTCACCAAGTTTTTATTTGCTTTCCTCTATCATGGGTACTCAGCAATCTATGACCTATATTGTGAGATATTTTTCCAATGGGGCTCTGACTATTGTATGTCTAGACGATTCGGTGCCTGAGTCGATGATTATGCAGTATGCTACCGACCATGCTAAATTTTTGGAAATTCAGTCCAGGCTTCCATTGAACCTTTTTTACTCGGATGGTGTTGTTTATTGTCTGGGAGAAACAAGCTACTGCGTTAATCTTTGTGACAAGTTTTGGACCGGCATGATACAGGAATTATCTCTTGACTTGCACTGTCCAACATTTTGCCAAAGCATTAAAATTGGTTCCAAGGGACAGTCAATTTATGTTTTTGGTAACAATGCTGGAGATCTCATACTGACTAATCCTTTCCCCAATCGCAAAAGCTTGGTCTATAGGCAGAAGTATTTTTCAGGTGTTGCAACAAAAATCAAATCAAGTTCTGATTCAAAATTTGTTGTATCCCTTCTAACTAAGGTCTCTGGCGCAGTTGCAACTCAATCGGTAAGTGTTCATGAAGGAAGTTCACTGGAAATATTGGACACATTATCATTTAACACCCATGAAAACGTTATTGATATTGGTATATTCTGGGTTTCTTTTGATAAGGAAAATGATCTTCATTTCCTAGTTCTTTGTGAACAGTTTGATCCAGCTATGCCCAAGTCTAAGGCTGTGATGTTATACTGCAAATTTGATATTTCTTCGCCTAAGATCAAAGTTCTCGTTCGAGAGTACTTCCCGGAAGTCCCAGTTTATCTTGAAACATGCAACTTATCCTATGCAACAACCGTTTCGAAGGTTCCAGACAGTAAAAGACTTGTGTTTAATCTATACTGGTCAAATATGAAAAAAAACTACACCATATCAGACCAAAAACCAATTACTCTAACAAGTCAAAGTCTGCCAGATTATGACATAGTAGAGTATACTGAGGTTGATAATTTAGGTCGCAGCATTTTAAATGGCACTTTTACCAGTCAGGATGATGTGTCTTTTGCAGTTCTTAATAATGCTGGAAAGCGATATGTTCTTGCCTCCAGTACGTCTTCGAAAGAAACAGATGACTATTACACATATGAAGGGCACGAAACTTTTACACCACCACCCTTCATTTACCAGCACATTTCGGAGCAAATTACAAAAGTTGTTTCTTTGCACGGTTCTTCGTTTGTTGAAGCCTCTCCTTATCTCACACCTAAAAGTATTATTACAACTGTATCGGGAGCTCTCTATGTTCTCTTTTCAGTTTCAATTGAGAGCTCGATATTGGCTGATTTGCCACGTTTTGGCAGCCTAGTGACTTTTCATGAGAAAGAAGGTGATAGTAAGGGTAGTCGTATAGCTGTTATCGAAGGACAAAATTTGGCAGCAGCTGATGCTGGTGTTTTCAACAATCCGCAGGTTGATGATCTTTTAAATAGCAAATTTTTAGGCTCTTTTATTACATACTTTGGCTTGGATACTATATAGTTGACTTTTTTGAATGAAACTTGTTTTGTTAATTATTGTTCGTAATTAAAAGTTGTGTCCATGGAGAATTGTGAGCCATCGAACGCTTGAACTCATAACACACTCTGACACCGCTATATTGCCACTCTAACAAAGAAAAATGATTATATATTTAATTAAAAGCTTTGCTTTGGTGATTTAAGTTGAATTTATTAGTCCAAGAGAAGAGAAAACCAATTTTTTTCAGTTTGCTGCCAGTAGTGGAAATGACCTTTGCTAAAAGAAAATTATCTAGCGCATTTAATCAAACATCTAATGGTCTCTTGGCCCAGTTGGTTAAGGCATCGTGCTAATACAACTCCTAGCAGTTAACGCGAGGATCGGCGGTTCGATCCCGCCAGAGACCATATTTTTTTGTTTCGATTCGTGTGATATATGCTGACGAGGAGAATTGTGAGTAGGGAACTGAGTTTTATGATTGGTGTGTCCATGTTGATGTTTTTTTGAAAAAAAAAAGTGTTGATGGTATATGGTGCAAACTTTATTTTAGATCTGTGCATGGCTGGTTATATAACTTGGGGAAGCTTTTTTTGTTACGGGATAAACTGTTAAACTTAGTTATCGCGCCAGCCCCGTCCATTGGGCCAGTTGGAGATTGAACAAACTGCATAAACATTGAAAAACTTAATAATGAAGGTTAGAACCACAGCTTCTCGAATCCTTGGTTCATATAAACAACAATCCAGCTGGTTGGTTAGCATAACTGCGTTCTTGGATAAGATACATGCACAATAACAGACAAGGGCAGCTTAGTTATAATTCAAAGCATGATTTACTAGAAGCACACTAAAGATGGTTTATGACTGCATCAAGCATGTCTGAGACTTTATTTTTGTGTCTTAAACCGCATTTTATTGAGATCAGCTTCTAAAAACTTTGCAAAGCATGGACCAAAATTTACTTCTACGGTTAAAAAAAAAAAAAAGGTTAGTGATCGCAAAGGCTGAACTCGCAGGTAAAAGAACCATACGGTGATGGAAGATGCTTGGGACAACCAACGTACGACCGGCCAGAGCATAGTCGACATTCCTTTTTCTCACACCTTGTGCAAGGAGCTCGGACTCTACCTTTTCTGAGATTTCAGCATTTTTGCATTTGATTTACTATTACGGTTCAATTTAAATTTACTTGAAATCAGAGATAATCTATTTTCAATCAGAACAAAACGGGGTCTGTTGGAACCTATGATCATAATTATACCCATTCTGAAACGGATGAGTGAACATTGATAGACCAGCCCTTTTTTTTTTTCAAAATGATTTCCGTTGAAAATCTACTTTATCCTGGAATCAAACTCATAAGAGTTTGGAATGTGGGTGGAGGAAACATACTGGGCGGTTGTAGAGAATGGTGAGTGGATGATAATAGAAAAACAAATGAAGATGGAAGTTATATTCATCGACACAAGACTAGAAGTATGAGGGCAATGGATTTCAATACTACGTTGGATGGCCTAGTATGACATGCTCCATCGTAGATGAACGAAATAGTCAAAAAGCTGGAGACCTTTTCAACGACTGAGAAATAAAATAAATTTAAAGAACCTATTTCATTCAATATGCTTTAAGTAATACCAATCATTGGTTAATCAGAGCTTCTGATTACCATGAGCATTATTGCTCTATGAGCATGCATCTCATGTGGACACCGAGAAGGTCAGCGAGGTAGTAATCGAAGTCTAGCAACCTGAACAAGGTCCAATTCTGTATTCATGAATAATATTGGCTCTTTCCAAAAAAAAAAGGGGGATTATGATTTCTCCGATAACAGTGTTATGGAAAACAACGCTGTTTTGGGCGATGATGGTGCAGGTGATATCTGCTAATTGTTAAACAGGAATTGCAAGGGTATGTAATATACATTTGTTTTCAGATCAGTCATGAGAATAGTATTATACTTTTAAGAATTAGCATATTCTCAGATTATAGATATCAATATTCATCGAGAACCTTTTCAAGAATGAGGATGGATCAGGGGTTCCTTAAAGCTCAAGAGTGACAAATACCAACCAAACTTGTATGAAAATGTCGATATGTAACTAATTTTTTATTTTTATTATGGACGAATTCGAATATCCTGAATTTATATTTTTATCAGTGGCCAGCTTTCAGTGTCAAATGACGATCTGAAAAGACACCCAGATTCTTGATTTAACAGTATATGCAAGTACGCTGTGTTTTATTACCAGATCTTAAAGAAGGATTATTGAGATGATTGTGGCCTTGTTGACTTTTCTAAAACTTTTTCATGAACGAACTATCTTGTAATTTTATTTTTTGGAATAAATCCATGTGGACTGTCATAATCCGCCCCACTATCTTAAAAGATCTGCAAGATTTTCAGCGTGCTAATCAAGCAGTTGAACTAGTTATTTTTTGAATCCTTAATTTTTGAACGCAGCTTTCTTTTTTTCCGACAAGCTTATGCTAGATAAATAGATAAGCAGGAGAAGTCTATGCTGCAAAACAAACCATGCTCTGTCGATGTAGAGGATATTCATTGTTTAAATACTGCCAATGCCTTTCAAACCACTTTGATGCCAAGCTTTGGTTGCAGAAACAAATCTCAGCACTCTCTCAGCACAAAATAAAACGGTTCCAGCATGAATGTGACTAACACAAGAAAGTACCTGTACATGCAGCTTATCACAAATTCAAAAAAAAAATTACAAGCACGTTGACTGAAACAGGTTTTAGTGAATTTGTATTTTATAAGAGTATCAGTATTTTTCATGGAATCATAAGATAGGCGGTCTGATCAGCTGCATCACAGCCATCGGAATAATTTTTGGATCATTCACATGTCTACAACGTGTTGAATGATCCTCCAACTCTCGTTCAAGGGGTTTAGTGGAGTTTATGCAACTAGATCTTGGAGATCCTAAAATAAGCAACCGAGGAAACGGCTGTGCTTGTATTGTGGAGTGGTAATACGAATATCAGTTTGGAACCCGCCAGGGGGACCCTAACTAATCTATCGATGTCCTAAAATATTGTATTTTTGTTGAAAATCCCTCAGCAAATTTGTAGGAACCTGGGCCTATCTGAACCTTGCAATCAGCAAAAAACAGAAAGCTTTCAGTATGGACTAACTTTTATTAATCTACTGTTGGTTTGTTTGCCCAATTTGGTCTCTGGGCTGCCGACTTTGAAACTCTGCTGTAGGGCATAGTGAAACCCTTAAAGACCAAACCCAATCATAAAAAAATAAAACCCTTTTCCAATTATCTCGGCATGTTTTCAGTTTGCCCTACACCGTTCTAAAACATGATCTGCTCTGAAGTCATATTGCAATTGAGCCCCGGTTTACGCTTGTTGAATTTCACTAGTGGCAAACCGTTTTTGGTTTTGATTTGTCATTTCTCAATGGCTTGACAGGAAACTAGTACCTGAGGGAAGGCTGAAGCAAGAACAAAGACCGTTATTTGTGCTTGTTCGGGTGCTGCGTTGTGGTACCACCGGATCAAACTTAGTTGCCATCGACTTTGTGCTCCAATCATTTGTGTCAGGCCCATGATGTTTAGATATACCAATAAAACACAGTCTCAACTCGTTCAAGGCTTAGTACCATGAGGTTTGACCAAGTAACCACTACAAAGTGAGCCGTTGCTTGATAAAAGAATCACCTTTAAAAAAAGTACATGTCTTACCATTAACTCTTAGTCTAGTTTTTTTAAAACATAAACATCTTACTTTTTATACCAATTCAACGTTGCTCATCTCTACAATGGACCCGGGCCTGACACACGATGCTCACAGCAACATTGTTTCAAAATTTGGCAAACAATGCTTTATACAGCTCCTACTCATCACAGTCGTGATTCATTTGATCTTTGCCTTCGTACAATCATCTAAAGAACCACTTATACTCTCAAAAAGCAACCTGATTCAGCTCAAGAAGTGGGTGACAGATTCAGCGACACAGATAGAAATTAGCAAACTGTTTGAAACGATGACTGGGTATGTTATTGACTTTTATGAACCTCAAGAGCTGTTCGAAACTGAGGACCCTATTGGTGAAGTGTTCGAGCATTCGTTTGGTACAGAAGGCCATTTCCAAGTGACGCCCCCGGAATATCAGGCTTTAATACACGATTCATATGTGCAAAACTTGGAAACCCGGAGCCAGCATGGCTCGCATTCGCAACAGGAGCTTCCAGTGTATAGTCAACTCCCCGATTCTTCAATTCAACAAGCAACCAGTGATACATCCAGATTAGAACCGTCAAGCCGAGCTAATACTGAGCAGGCCAATTCAACTGCTCGACAGAGGGCTTCTTCTGGAAACTGGGTACGGCGAAACCTGAGACAGCCCTTCAGACGCGCCATGAACAAATTTTTGAACCCGGTTAACTCCAACGCTAACCAACCAACAACTGATGGGGAGTCGAGTGATACTTCACAAGCTGTATCAAATCAGTCGAATTCTAACAAGCGTAAGGGAAAATCCAGAACAGCGAGCTCTCAAAAAAAGCAGTATACCAACTTTCCAGAAAAGGTGAGATATTTGCGGTCACTGCCAGCAATGCAGAAGAGAAATGGAACCAGTCTTTTGAAAATTAGTCGAGACCGGCTGATTGAGACATCCTTTGATGCAATCATGTCGCAGTCACCCAAGAAACTTAAGAAACGCCTATGCATTAAATTTTGTGGTGAGGATGGTGTTGATCAGGGAGGAATTTTAAAAGAATTCTTTTATCATCTTTCAAGGAGTCTTTTGGATCCGGGCTATGGCATGTTTGAGCACGGTTCAGACAGTAAAGATTCGCTACAAATTAATCCATATTATACCAGCTCGCTTGATCACTACAAGTTTGCTGGCCGACTGGTGGGGCTAGCTGTTTTCCACGGCCATTTAATCGACGGGTACTTTGGGCTGTGGTTCTACAGACATATTCTTGGAAAAACTGTTGAAATAGCCGATTTGGAGCTCATGGATCCAGAATACTATCGCAGCTTGAAATGGATGCGTGATAACGATATTGAGGGCATAATTGACAATACTTTTTCAATTGAAGAAGACGTGCAGGGCAAGCTCAACACAATTGACTTAAAAGTGGACGGCCACAATATCGCGGTAACAAACAAAAACAAAAAGGAGTACTTGCAGCTCGTGGGTGAGTGGAAGTTATACAAACGGTCAGAAGTCCAATTTCAACAGTTTCTTGAGGGATTCCATGAGTTTGTTCCAGCTACTATTACCAAATTGCTCAACGAAAAGGAGCTGGGACTGCTGGTAGCTGGACATCCACGCATTGACCTCGACTACTGGCGGCGGCACACCAAGTATGGTGAAGGTTATACCAATGATTGCCATGTAATCAATTGGTTCTGGGCATGTCTCGAAACGTGGGATCCAGAGCAACATTCCCGACTTCTGCGATTTGTGACGGGCAGCGGGCGCATTCCGGCCAACGGGTTTTCACCCATGGGTTATCACAGTGAGCAGCTCAGGTTTACTATTCTGAGGCAACCAAATCCAAAAAGCTTACCAACTGCAAGCACATGTACCAGCAGCTTGTACCTTCCACGGTACTATTCTTATCACGATCTGAATAAAAAATTGATGTTTGCCATAGAGGAAACGATAGGGTTTGATTTAATATGAGTTTGCATCATACCAGAGAGTTATTTCAATTTATTTTTAGTGTATTTAGGTTATCAATATTAAACTTCAATTTGGTTTTGTTTATCTCTGGGTTTTAATAAGCTAGGTAGTAAAGGCAGCGAGAGAATAACAATGAATACAGCAGGACGCACTTTGCTAGTACCCATAAATACTTTCGAGCGCTGACCTGCTTAAGTATCCTTCTATTACCGTGAGGCGCTAGTATTTATCTGAAGCAATTAATAATATTATTATTATCACACATGCCTAAAATACTTTGCAACGTTCTTCAAACAATTCTTTTGTTTAGTTGTAATTGTTATAAAATTTGCCTAGGGGATTGCTTTTTTTTTTTTTGCAGTCATCAGAAGTGGCCATTAAAAGACTAACAGTTATCATAGAATAAGAAAGAGTTTCAATCGCGCGCGTGGAGCGTCACCACGGCCGGGGGGAAATTGGGCTTACGAAAAATAGCATAGTGTATGCACGAACGAGTGGTTTGAGTGCTAAAAAAAAAAAAAAAAAAACGACGTGGGAACCTGGGCCCTAGACTAGAATTAGATGGTGATTGGCTGTAGCTTTTTACAGCCTAAAGGTTTTGCAAAGCCAAAAACAATATCTGAATTAAAATAAAAAAAAAAATAAAACCATTGGTATTTTGAGAGCAACAGGTTAGGAGTTGATGGAACCCGTCGAATCTCTCATTTGTTTTCAACCACCACAAAGAAAAAAAATATATATGAAAAAATAAAAAAAATAAAACTTGGTTGCTTTGGCAATTGTTACAGACAATTTCCTTCTATTGGCAGCAGGGATTCCTCCTCCCCTACAGTCATATATACAAAGGCCCCCGTAACTTGTGAAACACCTTATTTTTACGCGTAAAAATTGCAGACCCTTCACCTCTATTAATAACTAGAGTTTGGACTGAGTTCGTATCTAGATCAACCAATTATGAGTATATTGGAAAAAAAAAAGATTTTTCATTAATAATGTTGGAAGCGCTAATAGTTTAGACCTACTGTGCTTTGTATCGCGTGGTGTGTGTCTGCAGCAGCAAATGCTTTTTTTTATTATTATTATTTTTCTTTTTGCTCGTGCTCTTAATTTCTTGCAGCTACGATTTCATGGATTGATTTTTTTTTTCTCTGGTGACACTCTCTATTATTTTTTGAATACATTGGTACTAATTACTAATTGGTTTATATAGAGTAATTGTCGTGTATAGATGCTATTTTTACCTCGTTTTTTTTTTTTTTTTGTTTTGTTTGTTGATAATTTTAAAATGGCTCATATAGTCAAACAATAGATGTAGTCAAATGAGATTTGAAATTACCAGTAATTTTTTTCTTCGTGTTGCAATATGGCGAGCTCGGTCTACAATCAAAAGAAAGAAATTTATTTCTCAGTTGCGGGAATGCCGGCATTGCTAAGGCCTGGTTTCGGCCTTGAAATACCAGATGGTTAACCGTGGGCCACATTCCCAGAAGGGTCAATTTGGTCAAAAACCAGTTGTTAATTGGAAAATAAAAGCATTTGAGCTTTGGCAATTGAGAATCTTTCACTTTTTTGTAAACTTATTTTAATATTATTATTATTATTATTATTATTATTATTATTATTATTATTATTATTATTATTATTATTATTATTATTATTATTATTATTATTATTATTATTATTATTATTATTATTATTAT
>QQZM01000055.1:66964-81250 GCA_013365045.1 Geotrichum candidum | reverse complement strand
TTATTATTATTATTATTATTATTATTATTATTATTATTATTATTATTATTATTATTATTATTATTATTATTATAATTTACCCAATATCATTGAGTTTGATAAACCGTACCACTGGTGGTAATAGTGTCGGGTTTCCCACAAGAGGCTATAAATAGGTATATCTTTACACCCCAGCTGATGGACTTCCTATGATATCATTTGCATGCACGCCGTCTCTTGCAATGCTTGGGGTTGAAAAGAAGCCAGTGGGGATTACCATGAGACTTGGTTACAAATGGTGATGGCATCTTGAAACGGCGCTGATGCGATGATCTCACCAAGGGAACTCTTCCTCCTCCTCCCCCTGAGGTGTCTTGGACATGAAGAGCAACTGACCTGTCAATCGTTTCTTTTTCGCTGGTTACATCTACAAGGTTCATCATTGTTACTGTTGCATTTTGTTAGCTTTGGTTTATTTATAATAAAAAGTAAATAAATAAAAATTTAATATTGAAAAATTTCCTTGTTGGGTTCATGCCAATGCCCGTGAGAATTGGCAGCCGTGTGAGAGAAGGTTTTACAAAAAAGTAACACTCGGAGGCTACCGAGGAGATGGCTGGAAAGCAAATCTACAAAAGCTGGAGTAAACCCAATGAAACCCCACCGCGTATCCGCTACCTGTGGTTGTCGTTATATCCCTTAGCCAAGCTATTGCTGATCTCAGTAGTTTAGGGGAAGACTGCGGTGGTATCCAATTCCAGTACAGCACTGCAGGCTTACAAATGTATTGAGTTCTCGAGCATTCAAAGGGCCGCTGATAGTGGCACCAGGACTATATAATGATGTCAATACGGAGGGTGAGACCTGGTGACAGGCTGCCTACAAAGTTGCTGGCAAAATACCGATAGAATCACTTGGTCCTCCAGTGTCATGCTTTTTGTGGTGACTGACCAGACAAACCTTTGTTGACAATTATCGTGTTTATTTTTGGGGTTTTTTGGATTTCCATTTGAGCTTGGAATAATCCTTAAAATAAACAAATTTTATTTAAAAAAGTTTTTTTAATAATAAATTTAATAAACAACAAATTAAATTAATAATAAATTTAAAATAGGCTTCTTTTACGCTAGCGCATCAAATACTGGCTGGTAATACCGTCTGCTTCTGTTTTGATAAAAATAGAAAACCAAACGCCCTTGATTTCACAATGCCATGGAATGCACGAGCTCAGCGACCCTGTTAATACGGCAGCCTGTTGTGTTGTCATGGCAAGTGCATACTGGCAATCACCCATGGAAAAATTTACGGCTGTTCAAACCCGCAAGCTTGCTCTTTTACCAGGATCTAGCAGCCATTGTTCAATCTAGTGGTTGGAATGGCCAAGCTATAAATATCGGTGCTTGCGGTACTGTGCGCTAATCAAAACCCGACTAAGACATATCCCGGGTTTTGATGATGTCAACCTGCCCTTGGATGCTTGTCTCCAATGCCCTTTTATTTGATATCTCGGGACCCTGTCTTGTATAGTCCAAAGCCTTTATTCCTGTGATATTTTGGCTATTCTTTTTTTTGTTTTAACCGTGTATTACTCTACAATTTTTTCGAACGGCAAAATTACATTTCTTTATGGTCACTGACACTCTACCAAGGGTAAAAAAAAAAAAAAAAAAATTTTTTTCCAACCCTTTGGCTCCCCCGAAATCGCTGTTCACTCATCATTTCTGACTCGCCCAACAGCCCCACCTCCTTCTTTCTACCAGCATCGTCAAAGTTTCATCTTACTATTCCCTTCTCTAGAAACCACCACCATCACTGCCAGCCATGTTTGTTCAAAAGGTTCTTGATACCCGCCCCCAGATCGCCAGCTTCTTGGCCTCCCCCAAGTGGACCTCGCAGCAGCTGCTCAAGCCCGCGTCGCTGAGCGAGTCCACCACCCCCAGCGATGACCTTGACACGTCGCCAGCCCTGGTCGCCAAGTTGCTCAAGCAGTCTGGACTCACTGCCTCGGCTTCCACCACTGACGCCATCATCAAGGATCTCCGCAGCCAGCTTGTCTTTGTCAACCACATCTGTGAAGTTGACACCAGTAACTATACCCCACTTGTCCGCCTCGGAGATAACAAGTGTAGAGTCAAGGTCACCATTGCTGACTTAGTCAACGCTAATGAAAACGCGCCTACAAAGCCCGCAGAGTGGAAGCCAGTGGACCTGGCCAGCGAGAAGAATGGTCCCTTTTACGTCCTTAAGGAGGGTCTCAAGCGGGACTAAAGGGCGATTCGAGTCTGATTTCTTTATTTTAAAATTTTTATTTTTATTTACAGGTTATTTTTTTTTTTTTAATAGATAATAGATGTAGCAAAGTTAAACTTTTTTTGTTAAGATCTAGTTGCCGTAGCGGCGCAGTGTCACTTGACGCTGCTTTTTAACGCGCTCCGAGAAAATCCAGCCCCACAGAATACCCACGGCGGAGCCAGCAAAATGGCCGGCGTAGTCGCTCATACCAAACCGGTAAAACATTCCAAGACCATTATAGCCCATGGTCAGCAGGAAAACGTACCAAGCACCAATCGGCAGCGGCACGAAGAAAAGCGAAAGCCGTGCATAGGGCACGAGATACGAAAAGGCGCCAAAGACAGTGAAAATGGCACCGGAGGCGCCCAAACTCGGGACATTGGCCAGCGCAACGGCCCAAGGTGTGTAAGCGTTGGCAAGCACTGGCAGCGCCATTGAGCCCAGCGACGAAAGCACAGCACCACCCAGGTACATCTCCAAGAAGCTCTGACCGCCCACCCACTTCGCCAACGGGATGCCGAACTGGTAAAGCACAAACATGTTAATACCCAGGTGCCAAAGCTCCTGGTGGGAAAAGGCCGAGCCGAGCATTGACCACTTGTTGAACTGGGCATCCTTGTGGAGTAGACCGTAGCGGTACAACTGGCGCCCAAACGCGCGGGGCGCCTTCCACGCCGCAAAAACAGCAATATTCGCGGCCATAAGACCGTACACAAGCAGCTCGGGGCGACGCTGCAGGGTAGAAACACCGGGGATCTGGAAGGCAAAGGGGAGCACAATGGCATTGAACGCGAGCACACCGGCGGTGAATGCCAGCGGGACGCGCAGGTACGACACAATGCGGCGGAACTTGGACGACCCATAGCCGCCACTGCCGCCGCCACTGCGCCAGCTGCCGCCCGTTTCGCGGTGCGTGGCCATGGCCCGTTTCAGAATGGTGATGCGCAGCGTGGGCGTCTTACTCGCGGGGCTCGGAAACTTGGTGAAGGGGAAGAAAACTGATCGCAGAGTGGCACCAGTCGAGGGCGCCAGTTGTGCTACTGTCGGCACGCGCGTGAGTGCTGTTGGCAGGACCCCCGCGGCGGCGCCATTCTGCACAAAGAACTTGGTCGCGACGGGCACGGTGCCGGTGGCGCCACGGTAGAGCGAGTGGCTGTTGGAAAGGAAAAAGTACCTGCCCTTTTGTCGAACAAACGAGGACATGGTGCTTGCTGTAAGTAGAGGTAGTGGTATAAGCGATGAGCCTGTTGTTGTGGTGACGATGTTATTAGCAATGTTGTGGTGGTGGTGTGGCAAGTGGGAGTGCGTGTGAATCAATTGTTTCGGTCAGGATTCTCACACGAGGTTCACACCCAGCACGGGAAGTAAGCGCATTAACAGCGTGTGTGGTTGGCCGCAGCAAGAAAGTGAAATTTTAGAAACCACTAGTCTCAAGTCATAAGTAAAAAAATTTTAAACAAAACGGCCAAGTCCCAAGTTTCAATGCCTTTAATATACGGTTAAGTCCCAAGTCTCAAAGTGTCATCAATGACAAAATTTTTCCATGAGAAGAAAAAAAGAAATGGTAAATTGGCTGTGCTTACGGAGATATTATGCAATGGGTTTAGCCTCAAATGCGGCTATGACATCATGAAAATAGAACAAGGTTTAAGGCAATCCAGGTACAACAGTCGCGTTGTGATGGTAACAGCCTGATGCACACACTTTTTGCCAGAGTCACTAGTGCGTACTTGTGTCTGTACCCTGCTGCTTCTGATGTCTTTTCTTTTCTGGGAAAGCTAACAAAACTTAAAATATAGTGATAATAATGATAATTATAACAATAAGTATAAATGGGTTCTAAAAATACGGTTTCTTTTTTTGTTTTATTGCGTCTTCGCATTGCTGTTGGGATGTTTGCCGACTACTTAAATACTGGGCTTTCGCTCGTCGCATTTACTTTTTTCTCCCATTTCTCATTCACTCTCGTTATCATCACTATCGTTTACCCTTGCAGCCATGTCATTGTACAGCGTTAACCCCGACACTCAGCTTCAGCATGCTCTGCTTGACACTGCTGCTAGCACCCACGCCGGCGACAATGTGCTCAAGCATTTTGTTGTCTCCACCACGCATACCCTGCTCAACGCATCCCAGACTATTATTCTCATCACATTGCTCTCTGTAGCCATCTATCTGGCGGCAAGAGCCCTCTATTCTATTGCATTGGCGGTTGTTTCTCGCATCCGCCTCACGGCGCTGCGCTACGGTCCGAAAAAACTCAAGCTTGACGATGAGCCTCGCATTCTCAACACTAACACCACCGACCTCGAGGCCCAGTACGAGAGCGCCCCAGACCTTGTGTCAACGCCGTCGTCTATCGGCTCGCCCATGTCAGTCAGTAGCCCTGGTATGCTCTCCCCAGCGGCTATGAACGATGCACTTAAGAAGCTTGGTGTTTACAGCACCAGCGAGTATTACTCAGAGTTGTCCAAGGAAGACGCAGTGAACGCACCAAAGATTCTTTCAAGTCTTTACCCGACCCAGCAGCAGCATTCAATGATTAAGACTCACTGAGGGTCGTCATTAATGTTTTTTCTCTCCTTTTTTTTTTTTTTTTTTATTTTTATTTATTCGGCAGTTACCAAAACATGCCCAGTGTCTCGCGGCATTTGTTTCTGCGACACTCTTTCGCACATAATTTTCACGACCCCATCATGAACCATCGGAAAAAGTCTTTCTACATTGATACTAGAAAAAGTATCGCATATTGTTGTTATTTTCAATACTATTATCACCATCATAAACTTATTCTTTTATAAGAAAAAACTTACTATTAAAATTCTAGCTTGCAGTTTTTCCGTTTATCTTTTTTATCCTGCGTATTTTGTAGTTTGGTTTATTGCCGGCATTATTGCTCAACAGGGTGCTGGAAAGCGGCACCAACGCAGTACACCGGAACAATTTGTAGTACAAGGTTACAGTAAATGCTGACATAAGTGGACACCAAATAGGCATAGGGTTGCCTATTGCATTTTGTTAATAAAGTCTTGTTTTTCATTGGTGTGCGTTTTTTTTTACGAGCAAAAAATTAATCAAAAACGAATATAAATAAAATAATAAAAATAAAATAAAAAAAAACTGCCATTTTCACTCTTTTAGGGGGTAGAGGATAGTGATATCCGGTTGTTACGATAGGTAATGAAAGCAAAATATCTAAAAGAAAAGAAATAAAATAAATCAAGTAAAATAAATACACAAAATAAACCAAATAACATAATTAAACAAAATAAATAAATAATTCAAGGAAATTCATTAGCCTCGCGCAGCAGGGCAAGCCTTTGCAACAGCGTTATCATAAAACCTGAATATCCATTTATCAATACCAAAATATCCTCTTTAGCAAAAGCAAGATCATGACACGGCGTATATAAACTATACAAAGTGGTGACCAAAAAAAAAAAAACCGTTCTTTTTCCATAAATGTATCAACGTCCAGAAATGATAAATGAAACAAAAACTGATATTGTAAAACCCCTGTCAGGGCTTTTCGTTATGAATGTAAAATAAATCATGTCGGCCCGAGTGTGTTCTCTGTCTCGAGGTTTTAGTTCCCCTGGTTTTTTTTTTTCTCTTGGTCTCTGGTGCTGGTACAACGAGTCCTGGCAATATACGCGGCTGGACTACAGATATACTCTCTGGCCTGTACTTCCCATGGTAGATTAACTATGATCTGGTTTTGGGATTAATTTCTCTGATCAGAATCCACATGAACCAGAAAATATATATAGAAACTTTCAATTTATATCAAACCAAAAAAAAAAAAATTTTTCATGTCCCTCTCCCTCCCTTTTTTCTATTTTTTGTTGGGCCTAAACGGGGGTTCATTTGCCTGTTGATCGCTGCAGCCTGACATATATATAAATATTCTAGTTAGGGTAAGATTTTACCCGTCCAAGGTGACCTCTTTTTTATGTATTTGGGGGCGAACTTCAGTACCCTTAATATTCGTATTTTTGTGTGGTGAAAAGTTTTTTTTTTTAGGGGGTCAAGCAAATAAAAGCCAACAGGAAATCCCAATAACATCGCGCATGATACGCCTCTATTTAGGCCCGCTGCTGGAATTATTTATCGATCTTCTCTTCTACATGCAGCAGCAGCGGGCTTTTTTTTTTTTTTTTTTTTTTCGATTCTATCTTAGCGATGCGGTGTTGAAACCATTTTAACATTTTTATGTACACCAAAGTTGTATAATAAAAACCCTTTTCATGCCCTCTATACGCTCAGATATCATCACATCGAAATTCCTATCTGATAAGTACTGTTTCCCAAGTGGTGAATTACACATCTTTTTTTTTTTAATCGTAGGCAGATTGATAATTTTTGACCAAAAGCCAGCTAGGTCTTCTTCCAAGCATACACATTTGTATAAACAATACGTGTAGTTATTATTGGGAGTGTTGTAAATTCTGGAGGCAAATGCATACACCAACAATCTTGTGGGTGCTGTCCGCATTAAAAAAAAAATTAAGTACACCAGTGGGATCTTCTACAGCTTCTTCCTTTTCTTTCTCCAGACACTCACGTTTCAAATGATGTAATTACGCGTGTTGTAACGTTAAACAAGGGCAGGGATGGAGAAGGAATATCATAAAAAAGAAAGCGCGCTGGAACCAACTCGAGTCATAAGCTCAATAGCACGGAGAAATCCAATGCAAATCTTTTTGTACCTTGTAGAATAGAGCTCCCCAAAAATGTTATTGTGAAACAATAACAATAAAAATAACCATTTCCATCCAATAAAACGCCTCTGTACCTGTCAGGAAGAGGCCGTAGTTTCAGCTTGTGAGATGATCATATTACAGTACTCTTATATACATAGAAAAAAAAGAGATAAAAGGTACCTTACGGATTTTCAATTATACGAACGGCATGGTTCCTACATATATCGTAAACGAGTTGTTTAATATTAAAAATAAAAGGCTAAGATCCCTCAACACTTTTACTGGAAAATAAATCAACAACAAAGCTAAGACCGGAAAGATTCGATTGTTTTGTTGTTTGTTGCGCGGATAGCTGTGATCTACTGCTCATCACAAACAACAATAGTCGCATCTCTTGGGAGATTCAATGACGTTCTGATTATTTCAAGTTTTCATGGGATTCTGCAGCTTCAACGTGGTTTTATTTGCTACTGGGAAGCTTTGAGATTCTTTTATTTAACTTGAAATAAAGATAAAACAAAATGCAATTTTAATTCTCTTTTGCTCAAAAAAAAAAATTACCAAAAGCTTTGTTACTTAAACCTTAAGTGTAACCGTTTTATGACAAGATTCCAAAGGAACAAAGGGCAATATGTTTATTCTTTTTTGGCTTGGGGCGGCAGCAAGTCTAGACAACTGAAGAGTGATTTTTTAGTAGATAATAACAATATTAAAAGTGCGTTTGTGAATCGTCACGTACATCCAAGTAAATTTTTTTTCCAAAAAGACCAAATTTTACATTGTATAAAATTCCACGAGGACTCTATGCTCATCAGGAATAGCAATGTTAAAAACATTCACATAACTAATGGACGACTGATTGGTATGGTTTGACAGCTGTCAATATATCTCAAGTCGGACACTAGTCAAGGGCCATTGCCCATCCCAGTTGTCAAACTAATGCTATCGTTTAAATCTATGCAACTAGATGAAACAGTCTCCAAAACTTAGTTTTATTCCCTGAAGATTGCTCATCTTTATATACATGCTATATATTCTTAAGCAATTGGACCTTTGGAGCCTTGGTCTAAGCACGCTTTCTCAAAAATACGGAAACAGCGTGTGTATCGCAGTCTACCACCTTAGAATTGACAGGGTTAAGTTCCAATCCTAGCACCATTTGAGACGGGCGACAGGATAATCATTGGCTGAATTGTTAATCCCTGATGAGAATTACCCTTCCATGGGCATCAAAAAAACGTGCTTGGCAAAGAAAATTAACCCATCTAAAGGTTTATATTTTTCTTATTTTTAGTGTAAAGTCCCCTTTATTTCCAAATTCCAGGTTCTCTATAAAGACAAGTTTTCTTTTTGTTTAGACCACTAATGTCCTTCGTTCACTCGTTCATAACAACAACCATCTTTGTTTTAAGTTTAGGTTTTTCTGGATGGTCTTTGGGAGCATATATTGTTCTTTGTGCTACCAATTTGAACGGCAGCAGTGCATATACAAGGCATGGAACAAGCTACTTTTACTTTCTGTCTAGACTTTGACACTCCATTGTGTGCTCATCACTCAGCCCGTTCAGTGCATCTTCTTTGATCTTTAGTTTCTTTTTTGGTAACTAAGAGCTTTGACAATGTTGCTCCAAGGCCAAGGAACCAGGAACAATGCCTGGTGTTGGGTTCCTGTGTATCAACCCGTTTGTAACATTATGTTGTACGTTGGTGTACTGCAGTTTGCCTTTGTTTTGGCGTTAGGGCCTCTCAACTGCAACTATATCTGCGGGCTAATCTGTTAAGCGGCTATGCAACTTTCCAGATATTGCAAAGCAACTGAAGCCGACAAGGAGTCATTAAACTCTGAGATATGAGATGAACAAAAAACCTTGAACTCATCGAGCCATTTAGCATAATCCATATATGACACCCACACATTTTCAAATCATCACTGTTGAACATGCCGCTAGTAATACTCCAGAAAGTGGATTTATGCTGTGATTCGAGTTTAGGCAAGCGTCAGCTTTGTAACCCTGTAGCAACCTAACAACATATATTATACTTGGTTAGAGGTATTATCAGTAACTGTATATCCATGGTATTTGGTCTTGGGATATGGTGTCAACCCTTTCATTTCATTTTCAAACATTTTAGCTGCAACGACGTTGAAATCTCGCAATTGTTTCCAAAAACAGAAGCAGGGACCATTTATCGTTACTCCAACAATTTTATTCTTAAGAACTAACAGCTTAAATACATGCCATAATGGTAGTTTACCAAATATTTAACTTTTTAACTTTTTTATTTTTTTGCTATCGTTTTAGATATACCCGAACCTTTCTGGATTGCATTGTGTCAAGTGTCTTCAAAATTGATCTTAGTGTGCAATCCAGGAAAAACTTTTATTCGCTAGCAACACAATTTCAAGCCGAAACTGGATTTTAGGCATAACAAAAAGAAAATTCTCAAGGCGATACCGAAATTTTGGCTTTGTGTTTTCCTACCATAAAGTGGGTTAATATTAAAGACAGAGACTATGAAATATTTACCTATACAGAAAGTTGGCAATTACCTAACTACTGTTTATCAAACTTTTGCTAAAATGATGAAGTTTGGAAGTTAAAAGAAAAAAAAAAAAGAATTCCATGCTCAAGAGAAAAAAGATATCTGTCTAAAAATAACATTGTAGCATAACATTATCATTTAACAAAGGTAGACTTAAGATAACAGTTTTACATCTTAGAGCTGATAACATTGATTGAGTTCATGGATTCAAACAATAAAGCTTCAACTTGTGAAGACGAAAATAATAGCTGTACAAAATGTAATGAGATGCAATATGCAATATAATAGTCAATGTTTCACATCTCAAAAGGTTATTTTAATGTCTCAATCACTAATTCTACTATCACCAGATTCCCAGTCCTGAAAATATTATTTGCCTTTTGAGCTTGGTCAATACAACATATGATTTTTAATATTTTACATCTTTTGCAGCTTTCTATAATAGTGGTATAAGTTTAAGCCTCCTTATTATTCTTATAATTAGGTTTTGTCTATCTTGCTTTTTTTCACTGTAAGCCCTAGGCCAAAAGACCAATTCTTCACAGTTTGTTGCTGGGTCCCACGAAGCAATCACACTTGTCTAAGATTTATTTAAAAACCAGCAAAAAGGCATGCATGCCTAAACTCATGATAGCAACTAGAAAAGACCTAACACTTTAGAAAATGGACTAAATATTCCATTGACCAAATACAATAGACAGGTGAATTATTATGATACTACTACGTCTAAAAGTTTTCTCAAAGTCCGTTATTGAGACAAAAAATGGTTAAAATTCCTAATCCAATAACTTAAAGTAATTGTAAAAGAGCCATCACACAAATTTAGAGATTCCAATACCTGGAAAAGAAACTGTAGCTTTAATGAATCATATTGCAAGGTGCAGTTTGTTCTTAAGAAGCCCCAGAAGGTTAGCTCGAGTCTAGGACTTCAGAATATATTGCTTCACACCAAGTTGCCCAATGTGAAGACAATTAACCGATTATCTATCTATCTACCAAGTTGCCCAAATTTAAAAGAAAAAAAATAATCAAAAAGACGCATATGCCCTAGTCAAATAAGCTTGATCAGTTCCATCTGGTCCTTGTATCCAAAGGAGGTTCTCTGGCTTGCTTGCTCTTCGGCTTATGTCTTAACGTCTGACCCAACTAACCCCACAACTTTTCTTGAATTTCGTTCATCATTACGTACACATCCTAGTTGTCATTGCAGGTGTGCTAAAAAATGTATATTGTTACCTGCCTTTTCCATGAAAACAAACATCGTATGTATAAATATTTGTTAACAATGTTAGATGTTTTACGGAACTTGGCATTTAGCCTCATTTTTCCTATAATGTGAGAGAGTTGATACCGTCAAAACACTTCTATGATTAGCTCTAATCCCTAATTATATTTTATTTCATCCATTCTACTTTCTCATATTTGCATATAGATTTTGTAACGAGGGACGTTTTTTATAGATAATTTAAAAAAGAATATTATTGGTTTTTATTATTAAAACATTAAAATCTGTCTTCTCTTAGAAGAAGGACTTTCATTTATAATTTTCAAGGGAGGGAAAAGGATGAATAAATCAAGAAGAATAAAAAGGCGGATCATGGAAGAAGACAACGTTGGTTTCCACAATCCAAACATGATTAGAACCTATTACATTTCAACTGTAAGAATGATAATGATCTTTTAAATGAGGTTCTTGGTTTCATCACATAAGATATAATTAATCGGTAGTAGCCGAAAAGTATGGGGAAGAGGGGTACGTTGTACGAGTCTTCTGAGGGGATCGCTATTCAACCTTCAATAATATAAAAGCATGCATGATTAGATGAAACAGGTTATGATGATAATAAAAACTAATGAGACCCTAACTTGAGTAGTAATTGGTTAAAAAGATGAAACTAATAGTATCAGGCTTAATATTATTATTAAAGCCAATGGTAACTGGGCTCTTCAGTCCAGCTCCGTCACAAATGTGATAATATATATTCCATAGCAAGTGTTGTTGTTGCTGTCATTTTGCTAATTGTCTTTTTAGTTGCGTATTTTACGATACCGCTATCAGCATTTTGTTTTACACCACTTGTGATCCAAAACATCTGTAGTTGTAAATGAATATATATTACTAAAAAATATAGTACTTTTTTCTTTAGACTTTCCATTTTTTATCTAACTACCTCCTCCCCTCCTCTATCCTTCTTCTATTGATTTTACCTTCTGGCCAGGAGTCCAGCGGTAGCAACATGAGGTTCAACCTCGCATTTGTCAAGTTGGATTTGTCAACGTCTTGACCCCGGACTACCAGGTACCCCTGGCTCCAATATCATTATAATCTCAAGTTACACTTATTTCGAGATTTTTGAGACCGGTATAATCTTCATTCACTATTTGTTGGCGCAAGTCGTCAAGTCTTCTAGCTAAGTAATTTGTGCGGTATTCCTTTAGAGATAATTCATGGAACTCATCGGTTATTTCGACCATCTTGAAGTGCCTGAATTGTCTAAGGCTATTGATAATATCTTCTATATGTTTTTATATAGTAAGTATGCCGGGTGAAGATATTTGGCGATCTTCTTTTTTGACTATTCGTTCTGTATTATCTTCGACATCATGTTCTTTGCTTGCTAAGATCACATTGACTTAAGTGATCTACCACGTATTTCATGGCTACCTTAGTCACACTGTCTCTCTTCAATCTAAGCCATACTATTCTCTTTCCGACTTATACGTGTTCAGTGTAGATGCACCCTGATAACAATAGTGTCTAATGATTCAGCGACGTATTTCCTGAGGTTGTATCTTTCTTTCCAAATGCTTTAGTGTCTATTCTTCTCGAGCTGTAGTAGTTTACTTCTGCCGTTATTGCCAGTCATTTCCTGCTTGGGGCTGGGATTTTAATCAGCGTAAATTTTCTGGTTGACGCTCATCATCATCGTATAATAAATGTACCATGTATGACCCTCTGACGTCGCTGCCATGATTTTTTCATGAACAGCAGAATCTGACCTTGATTCTGTTGTTTCTTTTTTGTCACAACACTAATACAAGTCTATCTTTCTATGGAGAGTCTAAAATTCTGAGCATTGAGACAATCCTCGATGTTTTTCTAGTAATTGTTTCAACAAATTAAAAAGGAACCACCTACTCGATCTTGTTAAGATATCTCTAGTAATCCCAAACCTTGGTTTCCATGAAACAACAAGTAGTTTAAATACACTGACCTTGTTTGCTGTTAATAACACCCATATCTATGAGTGTGAAACCCATACATACTTCTTTTTAAAACTGCAATATAACTTTTGGTACTTAACATTAGATAGGGGGAAGAAAAAAAAAACAGTTTATTGTCCTTCGGTCATTATGCTAGGTTTCTAACTGTATCAGCTTTCAATTAAAGCTAAAACAAAAAATACTCGGCAACGGGGAATTGAACCCCGGTCCCCCGCGTGCTGTTCCTAACAGAACTTGACAGGCGGAAATTCTAGCCACTAAACTATTGCCGATTTTTCTGAAAGTGTAAGGGATCATACCTGATTATGACTTATCCTATTCCTTCTTATAGATACAAGTGTTATACCTTAAACCTTATGGCTGTAATACAAGTGTTATACCTTAAAGCCTATGGTTGTACCCAGTACCGTGAGGCACCACAAGTACCAACCAAGTTTCTTTATTCTCACGATAATCTTTGTTATACACCCTGAAGCCATGTGGTACAGTTACTCTCATCAAAGAGCATTATCGTCAACTCCTTGTTTGCTCTTACAGAAGAACTCATGTCTGCTGCTTCATGATTGCTATCATCATCACGACTATCATTGCTTCCAGTTACTTCAATTGCTTTTATCTTATCTTTTCTATTATTTTGCTTCGTGAATTGCTACTTACTTTATTTTCAACTTTGTCTATAAATACGACATAAATTCTGTATCTTTACAAGATCAGGCCTTTAGTACAATATAATCATTCTAGTATCTTTGAATCTCTATTACTTGTTATTTCTACAGTTAAACGCTTCCTCTTCTAGTCGCTTATTAGCAGAATTCTTCTTAAACCTCAGTCCGATTCTTTACAGAAAGGGCAATTTTTCTATGTTCCACACTCTAAATGGCTGATAAGAAATAATACTCACTTTACTGTGACGGGCCAACTTTTCATCATCACCCGGCTCCGTACAGGTCATGGCTCAAGCAAAGAGTGGTTTGAGAAATTTCATATACCACAGAACTCTCAAGAATGTGAATGCGGTGACTTCAAGACTTTACGGCATATTCTCATTGACTTAGCAACTTGTTGAGAAAAGTTTCCCTGGAGCTTGATCCTAAGATTCTTCTTGATACCAAGAAGGGCCTGGGAGCAGTAGTCAAGTTCTTAGATTCATTACCGCAACTTCTTTGCTGATGGTTCGCTTGATCAAGCAGCTTGTTAAGGTTTTACTGAGTGATAGATAGATAATCAGTTTATTGTCCTTACATCAAATAGTTACATAAAATTTACAAAACAAAACGATATACAAAGAAGACATGAGATTTCAAAAACATTTGTCTCTATGAGACTGGCAAAGTAGCGGTGTCAGCGCGCGCAATGAGTTCAGACGTTCGATGGCGCCGAATTCTCCATGAAAGTATCCATGTGCTAAGGGAAACCTGAGATACATAACACCCAGTAGCTCAATACCAGAGATTGACACCCAGTAAAACCTTAACAAGCTGCTTAATCAAGCGAACCATCAGCAAAGAAGTTGCGGTAATGAATCTAAGAACTTGACTACCGC
>QQZM01000055.1:41680-66485 GCA_013365045.1 Geotrichum candidum | reverse complement strand
AAGGCATCGTGCTAATACAACTCCTAGCAGTTAACGCGAGGATCGGCGGTTCGATCCCGCCAGAGACCATTTTTTTGATTCAGTGATATTTGAAGTTTTTTTTTTTTTTTTTATACACCTGTATATACTATGACATTTACCTGTTTAGGTTTTAAGCTACTGGTCAAATTTTTTGAATTGCAGGTATGTTTAATTGCTTGACATTTGTTTAACGTCTGTCATAATAGACGGGTTTTTTTTTTGTTTTGTTATCACAGCACATAAATAGATAAATAATCAGTTTACTGTCCTGAATTTCTTTTTGTATAATATTTTATTTGTTTGTTTAAACCGTCTATTGTTGAACATCTAAACATATAACGCGTGCTGAAGCCGCTACCTTGCCAGTCTCATAGAGGCAAATGTTTTTGAATTTTCATGTCTTCTTTGTATGTCTTTTTGTTTTATAATTTAGTATGTAGCTATTTGATGTAAGGACCATAAATTGATTCTCTATCTATCTATAAAAAGGGCCTCATATTTATTTACTTATTTATTGATTAGCTCGAGGGCTGTCGTTGGTGTAAACTAGAGTTGTAAGGCTATGAATTCAAGGAATAATAGTATTAACCCTAAATTAAAGTTATCCTTTAATATCCGAGTAGCAACTTTCTCTTAATATTTCCTGTGTTTTACCTAAGGTAACTTAGCAAAGTAGTAACAGAGCCGGTAGACATCAAAAGAAACAAATCTGAGACTCCGAGGGAAATCCATTTAGAGCTACAAAGTGTCAAACATAGTGGTTACCGACTTTTCTTACCACTTGACGGTTGAGTTTTAAATCTAAGCATTTCTACAAGAGACCCGCGGCCCGCGGTTCGTTGAAAACCAACCGTTTTCACCCAATGTCGGAGTTGGGAAATATTTAATATGCGTACTTCCGGACAACTCGTGCGGCTCATTGAAAACATTTGTAATTGCAAATGATACTTTTTTGGGTGGTAAGATAATTTTAACACACTCAAACATCTTTTTTTATATCCATTCTCTAATATCGAGCTTTTTACACGTTATTAAAAAAGAATGCTCATAAATTCATAATTCTAGGTAATTTTCTATAAATCTAAATGTATTTGATCAAGAAGTAGATGCGAAGTTAGCCAGCTTTCGCTGGATGCTAATAAGTATACCGCGGTCTTCCTGGGTAAATACCACCGACCGTGGAATAGAAAAATTCGTACTCGAAATAAGTACCGAAAGAGAATCGGAATCGGAATCGGTACTGATGTTGTCGAGAGGTTGTTGGTATCTCGAGTGTGAAATGGCTCTCGAGAGAGTTTGAGATATTGATGATGCAATGTGGTTGTGGGTCTGTGAGCGCGAGGAAAATATTGAATCCTGGGCAGTTGGAACACGAGATAGTGAAAGGGTTGATGCATTATACTGAGTGTATGGAACAGGCATGGCCATGTCCACAGATATTTCTTCGCTCTCAGTCGTGCTATTTGTGTAGGCCTGTAGCTGCTGTTGATTGAACTCGGTTTCTTTTTGCTCAGCCATTTGTACAGGCTGGGCAGCTTTTGAGGGCAGCTTGGCCAAATTAGGAGGCATGAACCAGAAAAGAGGATATTGTGCGTAGATGTTGGCAAATACCGAGCTGACGCAGATGATGAGCAAGCCTGTCACGATCTGGATAACCAGATAATACCATCCCATATGCCGCACCGCTGGACTAATAGCGGCAAGTAGAGATGCCGATCCTGCGGCGGGATGAATTAGTTTGGCGTAAGACATAAAAACTGATGAGATGGAAGTGGCCAGTGCTCCACACACCCATAGCGTTTCCTCACCGCCCTCTCGAAGCATCCATAATTTTGTTAGACCAATTCCGATAATTGAAGTAAAAAAAGTACCAAAAAAAAGACTAAAAGGCTGTCCCAGGGGGGACTCAAGCCCATTGCATGTAAGAATGATAGTGGCAGCCCAACTTGGTACAATAATTGGCACATCTTTGGCTTGAAAGACATGCGAGAACTTGAATGTCGATAAAAGCACCAACATGCATGCAAAACTAGAAATGAGAACGAAAAAGATTCTCACAATCTCCGGAACCTTGACAGGCTTTTGGTTTGGGCTATTATTCTGCACGCAGAGAAACTTCAATGCATAACTAAAGATGAAGTTGTTTGTATCCAAAGCCATATCTGCTAATGTATCTAGATAAATGGGTAAATAAACTCTGACTCTGCTAAATAAATCTACTGTATTTTAAACAATAGTTGGAAGTGGGGCAGAAAAACATTTAGAATCAAAAAAAAAAACTTTTAAATAGAAGACGAGGGGAAGTGGGATGGAAGGTTAGCTATATATGAAGCAGGCCGAAGCAAAAATATGTGCCACAATGATACTCTTATTGTTTCTAGCCGACATTGAAGGCAAAAAAAACTAAAAATTCCATCAACAGACGGGATTCAGTGTCCTAAAGCAGAAATAATACTATAATTTCTTAAAAGGGAAATAGAGCTTCGATTATGAGCCGCACAAAATAGAGACAGGCCGGATAAACGTTGACTATGAAAATGGGAAAATGGCAAATTTATGTGCGGCTCAGCAACTTAAATTCAAATTTTGTCGGGAAAGGAATTTTATGATTACCAAAACCAACAACAACGCCATTTTATTTGATGCCGGAAAAAGTTCTCGAGACCATACGTTGCACAATGGTGCGCAATATTTAAAAATTGAATCAGAAGATTTCAAGAAAAAAATTTTTTGAACGTTGGTTGATTCTATGAACAGCTCCGGATTTGGCGTTACTGGCATGTACGAGCTGAAACTACAGAAGTAAAAAAAAAACAAAAAATAAAAAAAGTAAGATAAACTAAGGAATCTCTGAGAATAAATTGAAATCTGTAGGTATCCATTGAATTGAAAATGAATCAAATACTTGCTTCTTGGTCAATTAAAATCATTGTTTGTTCCAAATTTTGGCGGGGCAGTCTCGACGATTTCATTGTTAAATTTGAACCTAGAGGGTTTTCCATAACTCCGGTAAGCTACCTGTATTTGAGGGGCTTAAACTAAAAAGAAAGCACTGTTTTATTGAATAGTTAGTTCAGTTTTCATTGTGATTTCTCAGGCTGGAGCAATGTTAACATTATTGGGTTCAAATTTCTTATCCCATGATTATGAGTACATAAATCTATGTAACATCCCACCTTGACAGTACCGAGGCTCAAATTTATATTCTTAAATTTTCATGGTGGGGTCTTGTTTGGTATTGTTTAATTTTTTTCACTTTTATAAACTGGCCACACTGGTACAAATTCAAAATTCAATGCTTCCAGAATAAGGACATGAAATTTTTCCCCAGGCTATATATCTTATGTATGAATTATCGGCCAACTATGCAGTACAAGTTCTGGCTAGGTTGTGTGCGGCTTCCCCTAATCTTGCCACCTCACCACTTGCCCCTCCATGATCAATTTTGAATTTCGGGATCATGGGACGTGAACCGACCATTTCTTGAATATTTTAAAACTAGACTTTAATACAAAAAAGACTATATGCACAACAAATTCAGAAAATAGAATTTTTTGATGGTGATTTTCATTAATTCCAAATTTATCCTAAGGGAACTAACAAATCTAGGTAAAATATTTGTGTATCTGGGTGACTCCTTTGGAAATTTTGTCTTCTTGGTATATAATTTTTTGGTTTGAACCAGATTTTGCAACCTATGAATATTAAGATAACATACTGGGGCTTTTGTGGTCTTAATCAAATAGAAATTAGTCTTCTTTGACGGCAAGAAGGGCATTAAAGTGGTGGTTAAGTTTCTCAATTCACCACTACATCTACTTAACAGATGATGAGCTGAATAACTTTGATAGGTAATCATTTTATTTTTCTTACGTCAAATAGTTATAAACCAAATTATAAAACAAAATGCTTTGACAAAATAGTCTGTCAAAAAAAGACTTTCACTTGATTTCCTTCCTACTACAACGCCCGGACTGTAGTGATGACCTTGGAGGATATCCCTTGACACAGAATGAGTCTATGGAGAACTCAATACCATCGAATTTCGACCCTCAAATATCTGTTAAGAGAGCCACTAACACGTCTCGTAGTTAGGGTACTAGATATGGACTAAAGAAACCCAGAATGAAAAGCACCCCTGTTTGAAATAGCAATAAGAAAATTCGGTACCTTAAAGAATCCGGGCACTCACCAACCGCATTATGAGAGATCTGGCAATATGCTACTATTTTGTCTTCTAAATGGACTTTATTCTGTTTCAAAGAAAAAATTATACTCGATTTTTATCGAAGCCCCAGGTATTTTGCATCCCAATACTCCCACTGCAGATATCTTCCCTCACGAAAAATCTAGGGTCTTGAAATGAATAGGAACGTATTATACGAGAGATTTTGGTGCCCTTATTAAGAGACTTTTACTAAATATGCGATTAAATTTTTGGACGCGAGTTGAAAGCCTTTTGTCAATTCCATTTGAGAAAATGATATTGATGTGTGTTTGTACATACTTCTTGGGCTATATGACCCAGTGGTTGAGGACAAGTATGATCGGAGTCCCGACAAAATTTGTATCCAGAGGTTTGATCCCACCAACGATTATCCCCTCACGGCTACACCTTACAAAAAGACAATGGTGTCTAACCCCCAATAGAATTTATAGGGCGCCTAAAATAAAACCACACATTACTGGTTCTTTTTGGGTTGTCGGGTTTTCATTACGTAACTTACATATAATTGATATTTTCCCTGTACATAACATGTTCTATTTAACTATTTCTTGAGTGCAAGTGCTTGAATACGCCTAGTGAACGTAATTTTATAAGCCAATTGCATATGTGAAATATGCCAAAACTACTTTTTACCCTTGCCCCAACTATGACGTCTTTTTTTTAGTGAAATAAAACACATATTCTCATACTCTCTATAATTATAAAATATTTATACATTTGCAAAAGCGCTTTTTTTGTTGGTTCATTAATAAAGAAAAGAGGATCATTTTATAGCTTGCTTCCAATGTTGACATGAATGGCTTTTTTAAGAGTGTAGTTGTCAAGGCCATACTGACCAAGCTCAGAGCCAATGCCAGACATCTTAAAACCACCAAAGGGAATACGGTGAGAGGTGTCATTGCTGGAGTTGATCCAAACCGTACCAGCATCAAGCTCTCTAGAGACTCTAAGACACCTCGAAATGTCTGCAGAGAAAATTGCAGAGCCAAGACCATAGGTGGTGTCATTTGCCCGGTAAAGAGCCTCCTCCTCCGTAGAGAACTTCGAAAGGCAGACAACGGGGCCAAAGATCTCCTCTTTCCAGATCTTCATTTCATCAGTGACATCAGAAAAAATTGTAGGTTCAATGAAATACCCCTTCTCGTAAGGAGCCTTACCACCAAAAGCGAGCGTGGCACCCTGTTCCTTACCTGACTCAACATAACCAAGAATCTTGTCAAACTGAACCTTAGAGATGACTGGACCATGGTGCTTCGTAGCGTCGTATACATCTCCAACAGAGTATGTTTCTTTAGTATACTTGACAAGAGCATCAACAAACTTGTCATAGATAGTATCCTGAATAAGAATACGCGAAGTAGATGAACAGTTCTGACCCATATTGTACATGATACCCCAGTGACCCCATTTGACAGCCTGGTCAATGTCGGCGTCATCAAAAACAATCATAGGTGACTTACCACCACACTCTAGTGTAACATTCTTCAAGGTCTGGGCAGCAGCAGCCATGACGCTTTTACCAGTGAGAGTAGAACCGGTGAAGGCAACCTTGTCGATACCGGGATGGGTAGCAATAGCGTTACCAGCAATCTTACCATGACCGGCAACGATGTTGATGACACCAGGAGGGAATCCAGCCTCCACAATAAGCTTTCCAACGTAGAGCATAGACAGAGGCGTGTTCTCAGCAAGCTTGATAATAATAACGTTGCCAGCAGCAATGGCTGGACCAATTTTCCAAGAGGCCATCGCAAGAGGGTAGTTCCAGGGAATGATTTGACCGCAGACACCGTGGGGCTCGTGAACAATGTAACCAAGCTTGTCAGAGGTTGCCTCAGCCACAGTACCGCCACGCTTGTCGGCCCAGCCTGCATAATATCTAAACTGGAGGACGCACTCATCAATATCACCAGACGCATTGCTGATCTGAGGCTTGCCAGAATCAGCGGCCTCAATAGAGGTGAGGATTTCTCTATCTCTTTCAAAAAGATCTGCTAGCTTGTGGAGAAGGCGCGAGATACCATCAATGCTATAGTTTTTCCAGACCTCTTTGAAGGCCTTGCGGGACGAAATAACAGCTTTGTCAATATCTTCAATAGATGCAGCATGGACCTCAGCAATTACTTCCTCGGTAGAGGGATTGATAGATGCAATCAACTCACCGTCAGACGAAGGAATGAACTCATTGTTGATGAAAAGGCCCGTGGGCTGCTCGTAGGTAAGGCCGTTGGGCAAGGTAACTTGAACAGATGTAGCCATTGTGGATGAGGTGTGAATGAAGAGGGCTAGTGGAAAATTTTAGTGGCAAAAAATTAAATAAAAAAAGTTTGAAAGAAGTAGAGAAATTGGATTTAAGTATCAGTGATTAGAGAGAAAAATGGGTGGTATAAATAGGAAATGGCGTAATTTATATATCATATTGGTTGATATGAGAAGGTTTAGAGTAAGAATTGTGTTTGATTGCAGGCAAGGACCATGTTAAACCTGGTACTCAGTTTTAGGAGCCAAATGATAACAAGACATAAGAATTACTGAGTACCCAATAGAATATTCCAAGTAAAACTCAGCTTTACTTTGAATTGGCATAGTTATAGCAGATGATATGAATAATTGGCAAGTATTTATGATAAATATACATATATCGCTTAAAAATACAAAGCCAAAGCCTCGAGATATGCTTTTATTTTTTTTTGATAGGCGCCTCTACCGAATCTTAATTTAAAAGCAAAGGTGAAATCTCGATTTCAAAGGTATCAACAACAGTAATACCACTTCCAATCTGAAAATTAAGATCATTCCAATCGTCTTGATTTGGTTCCATCAACGGTCTTGAGCTTTTATTATTCATGAAATTAATGATTTGGTAGCTGTCAGATTGAATTGTTGGTGTTGTACAGACGTATTGGCTATGCAAGTTGTACCAAACAAAAGAAAAAGACAACTTCAAGGAAAGACTTGCCTTTTTAGAAAATGGACAATAGCGTTTGTACTGTTAGTGCAAGCTCGAAACTCATCGAATTGATCAGTCTAAGTTGCATTTCAAAAGACCATTATTACTCAAATGAACTATCTTAATGATGTGATTGATTTGATCTTTTTTCAGTATCAATGCGTTATTCAGGTATTGGTGAGCTATAATCTTGCCCTTAGTTTGCTTGGAGAGGTTTGTGTTAAAATATTACTAATCAGTGGCTCGTGCGTGGCTACCGTCACAAGCCACTTCCTGATCAGGTATATCTAGCCAAGTCAAAAATGAATTAGACTCAAAAGACCGAGCCCGATAGCCAGAACATGGAGATTTGTAAATTGTATCGTTTTATGTACTCAATAGATTAATTGGAGCTTTACCTTAAACCGATAAAAAAAGATTTTTTATAGCTTAACTGCTTTAAAGCTTAGCTATCTTATCATTATTAAACAGATCCCCGACTTGAACTCCTCTCGTCGAAACCCAGCTTTAATGCGTAGCTGCTTGAACTCAATTTTCAATTTTTATCTCAAGCCTTGAAAAATTTTTTTTTTTCAAGACTGAATCTATTAGGTTATGTACTCATAAAAGCACATAGACTGGACTTGCAATAATCGTTGATTCTCGTTGAAATTGCCATTAGCCCATATTATCATATTTTGAAGAACTAGAGTTTATTTTCGACCCCAACACAGTGAGATTATCAAAAGTAATTAAAAAGAGAATTGTTAAAAATATACACGGCTGATATTAAATAATACCAGACATCAGAATCCTAAACCCAGAAGAACCCACTGGAATCTAGAAATGTTAAAGAAACAAAATATACCCTAGTAAAAATATCGCCTGATATCCATGTAAAAGTTTATTTGATGGCTAGCCGGACTTCCAATCCTAGCGATTCCTAGCGCCAAAAAGTTTGTGATCTGTATGTGCTGGGCGATTATTTCACGTATTATGTTATTATGCTGTATTGAAATTTTCAGGGGTTTTCGATACTATCAAACAAATCTGAAACTATAATGTTCACCATTGCAGACTGAACATAACCATGGCAAACTCTAATCCAACACAATTAATTATATGTTTTTCTCTAGGACCAGAAATAAAAAAAAAATTCCACAATTTTTCAATCTTAACTTGAAAGACGAGAATTATTTGAATAAAATTTACAGATTAGTAATATCCTGGATTATTGATTTTTTCTCTTCCATTAAATCTTTTTAAGAACAAAATTTATGTTAGAATATAACAAGTTAAAACTATAACAAATCTCAAATTCCATAACTTTGATCACTAGAAAAAGCTTTATGAAAATGAGGTCAAATACCTTTTTACATTAGAATTGCTCTAAAGAAACACTAGCGACATGTTTGGCGTATCCCAACAACACTGCTAATATTAAGTGTGGTATAATTGAAGCGTATTTTTATACACACATAATGATTTGCTAGCCCTGAGCGGTCAAGATAAGTGTATATATAGTATATATGGTTATTTCGGATTAAACATTTTAAGTGTGAACAAATGCCAAAATATTATTGACTTATTAGCAGTGCTAGCCTGCTATTGCCAGAAGCTGTGCATATTGCCAATTACAATAATCATGCTTGGTAATATGCCAGCAACATGCCGTTGCAGGAGTGTGCAGCCTGTGGCTTTTCAATCACCTTAATTGTTGTTTAGTGTTAGTGTTAGGGGGGGATCAAATACTAATAATTTCTGCTTTGTTTTATTTCCTTTTTTCATGTAGAAGGATAAAATGCAGCCATGATTTGTTGTTATAAGAACCGCAGACAGTTTAGGTTTTGAGCCCTTAGGGAGGTATGTAATCGTCTTTTTGGCCAACTTTTTGATCAGTAACATTGAGGGCTGGAGATAAGTCAACTGGAACCTTTAATAGTTATTTAATGCTGTAAAGGATACCCAAAGCATTTCTTTATTTATTAGTATTCACAAAATAATATAAATTATATTATTTAAGAGCTTAGTGTAGGTTTATATTTACCAATACAAACTCAGACCACTCTGCACAGAAGATCCGATTGCTCGAAAATCCAGGAGTCAAGGCATAATTATCTACATAGTTACCATGACAGCTGTCAGACATAACACGGCACTCCTTATGGGTCTAAAGACGTGATATTTATAAATTAACCAATTTATCTCAAAAATTACTTTTTTAGAGTATGCATTTGCAAGCACGCAGAGCTGAAAAACGCAAAATTTCAACAGGAAGAAGAAATGGTACTAAGATATCACCGCACATGCCCCGTATATTTCCTATAGTAAAACGGTGACCGATCGGCTATGCTAGATAGATAATATATAAAACATACATTCCAAAGAAGGCTATGTCTTTAGGATTATAGATAATTCACAGTGTGCAATGGCTGCTAGATGTTGAAGAGAATGTTTAAGAGAAGTTGTCAAATGTAGGGCTTGAGACAACAAAGTATGTTAGTGACCACAATTTAATAAAACCTTGGAATTTAAATTATACAATCTGGAATCAATGGAATTACGAAGGCAAAGTCACTTATTTACAACTCGAATTGAACCTATTGTATTGAGCCATAGAAAAAACAAACAAACAAACGAAGGAACTGAAATAGGGTAGTTGAAATTGAAATATTTTTTTAAGAAAACAACAGTAGATAAAAAATTGCCTAAATGTTCAAAGTATTTCCGGAAACAAACTTTTTGATTTTCCAAAAGTGAATCTATCCGTATTGCTGTTCATATTTTGAACAATAGTGAAATTAATACGGGGTTAATTATAATTTAATATAATAATTATAAATTGAAAGAATATTAAAAAATACCAAAATCAGACTATTTACAAAACGTATATGCCTCCAGGTGCGGAGATTTGGGAAATCAAGTTTTTCCGTAGACCGCAAAATCTTTGGTAAGAGCCTGATAACCTGATCATATATACTTTAAACTGGGTCACTAACAACGATAGAAAAACTAATGGATCATAGCTTATAGAATGCTACTCAGCAGTAATGACCCTACCTTTTACGAGCAATACCAATATTTGAAATGCTCGGGAGACCTTGCAGACTAAGTGCATTAGAATAATAGTTTAAAGTGTTACCGCTTTTGTCATAGTTAAATGATTGGTATATTTTACTTTTCAACTTTCCTGTGAGAGGTTAGCTTAACGCCAATATAATGCATACAAGTTAAAATATTCATAACATATTAATGATACATATGAATCTAAGAATCTCGCTTAAGAATTAAGGCATGTGCATTCACATCCGGGGGTTGCTGCTTTTGTATGAGTGAGGCTTCTATGATGGTAAATTTTCATAGAGCCAAGAAAATACGCTTGGGTTCTTAAAAGTTAGAGCAAGCTGACGTTGAGACAAAAGGAAAACTTTTGATACATAGTTACTTGTCTCAAATCATAAGAAGTAAGCCAATAAAAATGAAGGCTTGAATTCAAATCTATTTTTGCAAATAGAAAGCGGTTGCTTGTTTCAAAAGCACCTGAACAGGCCAAAAGCTCATGATCGAGTATTTATAGCGATAGGGCGATTGTGATAGCCAGGCTCCCTACTCAATGCAGGCCCTTTTTTCCTTGCCAGTATGTAAATATAATACTATAAATGTCGCCTACTAATGTTACATATCTGTCTGCAGTAGCGCCTTAGAAGTACATATGTCGTTGCTGTAGACCGTTAGTATATATTATATCCCCTGTTATTTTTTTAACACTTTCTACGGAATGGTATTAAACGAGAATTTTAGATTTCGACTGGGGGAGTAAAAAAGGAGGAAGTATAGCTTTGTGAAACAATTGTATGTGTGTGTGTTTAGCAACTCAAGGGAATATACTTTTTTCTGGCTTTTCAAAACCTGTTGACTTACACTGGGAAACTCTAGTTGAGCCCTAATTCATATAAAAATTTGAAAGTAGGGATAAATCATCTACTTGGGCTAAAAACAATGAACGACTTAGAACTCATTGTTTAGACCAGAGTATATTAGGATCTGTAATTTCGTGGTTTGATATCACCCGCTTGTAGCAATAGATAACCTAATTCAATGATATTTATATGCCAGGCTACCTAGAAAAATGGATGTGTCTTCATTAAATACAATAGAATAACATGATTTTTTATTTCTTATTTCCTCAGCCGGGTTTCTTAGAAAATGTTTATTTGTTTTGCCAGGTAATTCCATATAGTCAACAGTTTACATTAGAACTCCAATTCCTGTTATATATGCCATAATACTATTTTCTTTTAAGGCAAAAAAAAAAAAAAAAAAAGGCGAGCTAGCAAGAGGCTATTAGGGGCATCTTTGGGGTTGATATTTATAACATTATATTCTGTCTCCAAAAATAAAAATAAACTCTATTGTACAGTTATACAGTAATAGAATTATAACTACGAGAACATTAGATTAGGATATATCAAGTTGTGATTTAGAGCAATAGTTTACTACTTGATAATGTACCATAGTAAACTATGAGACTCATGTCTTGTCGATAGTCCAAATCAAACGGAATTTTTTTTTGATGAATAGATACTGAGTGTACCAGATGCTTGCCATATATAGACATGAACATTGTTTCCGCAGTATAAAAGTTTAACTTGACGCACTTTTGTAGTTAGCTACCACCTGGCCCAGAGCATGAAAAAACAGGATATAAAATCAAAACGCAGAGACTCTGAGATATTTTCCTGCTCCAAAAGATGTAGACAGTAACCAAGATACATGCAGTCCGTATACAGTTGCTTCTAAAATGGCTGAGTATGAATGACATAATATTTCATCCCTGGCTGGCGCTCTGGTACAGAGCCGCAGAGCCATGTGGCCCGACATTTAACGCGCATTTTCAGTAGTCTGAAGCAAAGCAATGGCAGTTTCACTGCAATTTAGATGACTGGGGATTGTGTTTCAGCAAAAATTAAAAGTATCTAATCTATTGCTAGCCTTAAGCTGAGCTGTAACGGCTGAAAATCGAGGAGCTTCATGGCTTTCCCACGTTTCTCATAGGTATATTCATCAATAGAACAGAACGCGAGTGGTAAAAAGGTCATGAGAAAATACACCGCGATGTCTATCATTCGTGCAAGTGCTGAAAAGGAGTGCTTCTGAACATATGGATTTGGTCCTTAAGAAAGTACAAACCTATATACAAGGCCTGTTTGGTGAGAGAAGCATACTGAAAATAAACTGTGCTTCATGTCGCTTTTGAAAGTCTGAATCAATTTTGCAGGATAATTGACCCACAACAATTTATATTTAGAGCAGGCCATAAATCGAAATGCCTGCAAAATAAAAAGATTGTGTAACAGATCTGGTCTAAAAAGCCCCCTTAAATCTGGGAGTGAGACTTTTATTTTATTTTATTTTTTCTCATGAATCATAAATCTGCAAGTGGTGGAAATTGACAGGCCTCTGGCAATGATCAGTAATAGTTGAGCGAATACTGCTTGTACTAGGGGGAATTGGCACTCGCAGCCAAAACTAACAAAATATTGAATCAAACCGATCACGTCAAATCTAACAAACCTACTACACCCATCCATAAAAAGGAGAGAAAACACAGGTATTTATAATACATAGGAAGAAGAAGAAGAATAATAGTAATCTTTGAGCATGCTTTTTGAAGCCACTAAATGAGGACTGTCAGCATAATAGTAATGTCCTGTTCTTGATGACTGGATTGGCTGACCAGAGCGACCTGTGTAGTGAGTACCAAAAGACCATAGTTAGATTGAGTTTTGCTCAAACGCTGAGATGAAACCTGATTTTAGTGATTTGATTCAAAATACTTTTCTCCCCCTTTCATCATTCAGGGTTTTGAAACAAGGAGCCATACGTGCCACTATGCGATACATAGCTACAGTACAAATGAGAATCTCATTTGAAAAATCTATGTATGTAGACCATTGCTGCATATTTCGGAGTTGAGTGACTTCTAACAGTCAGTTTTAACAAGTAGAACGCTATCTTTTGCACACCCAGCTATTAAGAATACCACTGATCATTATCATTATCATGTCAGAGAAGGCGATGTTATAGCTACAAAGTGCCACTTTAACTCCATGGTTACCCCAAGGAAACGCTTATGATGTGAAGTTGGCATGGCTTTTAGCGACAGTTTTTCTGGCACAAGCAAAACTTGATTTGCCTATTTCCCAATTTAGATAAGAATAGCTTGTATATGGTGTGGGGGTTTGAACAGTAAGACACAGATTTTAAGGGAATTTACTGGCCCTTCTTACGGTTTAAAACCTACCAAAAGTAGCTGTCGTTTGGAGTTTCTTTGCTCAAAAAACTTTTTTAACTCATTTAAACGATTTGATGACTCTGTGTTGGAAGGTTGTTTGACTTTGGCTTTTAAAAAAACGACCTTTAAGGATGTCAGGACAAAGTTTTTTTTGAAGCCGTTAAGGGACAAAGTACGCCGATTTTTTTGGTGACCGATCCCGTCAGAACGAGACCTAATAAATACTTATGCACAAGCGATGCATACAACGCATCTACCATGCAGACCTATTTTTCTTTTTCACGTTTTGGATCCTTTTTTCTCCTTCCATTCTACATTTACATTTGTGATACCAGTTACTTCTTTCCAGCGTACTTGTTTTTCTCTCTCCAAAAAAAGCAAAAAATCATCTTCACCAACACGGCCAAAAAGTTCTGCCTTCTAGTTTCATATTCTCAATTAGAAGCAGATCTATATCAATTATAAATGTCTCTCTTTTTCCTCAAAAATTTAATATACTTTTCCTCTTTTTTTTTTTTTTTCCAACCATCTTCCAATCGTTCGCTACCCTATCACCAACCAGTTACAAGGAAATCTTTATATCGCAAGGTAATTGCGGTTGCTTCATTAATTACTTTTCTTTTCTTTTAATTCCCCATATTTTTTTTTTCAATTTACTGGTTAAATTATTTAATATCCTTTTCTCTCCATGACTGCCAACAATAATAAATCCTCTCGTTTGGCTGTCGCAGCTGTGCTGTTGACGGCGTTCACTGGAGTTGATGCTACCTACAGTTATGGCAGATGTTCTCAAATTCCTCACACATCGGTACCTCAAAGTTCTTGCGTTAGTGTCTGTAACAAAGCTGTTACCAACTACAACGACCTTTTCACGCTCGACTTTAACTCTCTGAGAAACGCGTTCTGCACCGAGGGTGTTCTCGATGAATGTTTTGCCTGTTTGAAAAAGACCAACACTGCCAATTGGAACGCTTACTACAAATATGCTGGCGACATTTTCAAGCTTTGCAACAAGAAAAACGAATGCAAGGATAAGGATAGCAGTTCTTCTGCTATTGTCGAGTCGGAGGTTGTCACCCCAACTTCTGTTAATGACATTGTTTCTACCCCTGCTCCCTCTGCACCTCTTGGCACTGACTCCACTGTCATTCCTCAATACTCTACTTCTATTTACTACGAGTCTGGCTCTGTCGTTGTTGACATTGAGACTGCTTACGTCACTATCTGTACTAGATGTGAAGCAGAGAAGTCCAAGTCTTTGTCTGCCCATTCTATTCAGAGCATTCCCGGCGATAACATTTCTTCACAGTCAGTTTCAGTTCCTGCCCAGCCTACTGCTTCTTCTGTTGTGGTTGTTGACTCCACTTTGTCTGCATCCTCTAGCGTTGAAACTATCTCTGAGTCTTCCGCTTTTGGTGCTTCTTCAAGTGCTGCTGTCCCCACCTCAGTGAAGCCCGAGGCTGTTACTTCTGATGTTGCTTCTGTTCCCGGTGTCTCCACTACTGTTTTGGTTCCTCAGACTACTTCTACCTCCACATACCTGACCGTTCTTACCAAGTCTATTCCCGGTCAGACTACTCATGAGGTTGTCACCATGACCATCACCTACTGCCCTCCCGATACCACTGTTGTCCCGGTTAGTTCTATTCCTTCTGGTGCTTCGTCTCTTCCTGCTACCTCTGCTGTCCCTACCGCTCCTATTTACGAGGTCAGCTCTGAGTCCAAGCCTGCCGCTGGTACTTCCACCTCCATCAAGCCTGAGGCCTTCACCTCTTCTGGTGTCGCTTCTGTTCCTGCTTCCTCCAAGCCTGTTGCCGGTACTTCTTCTGATGTTGCTTCTGCTCCTGGTTCTTCCCAGCCTGCTGTCGGCACTTCTTCCGGTGTTGCTTCTGTCCCTGCTTCTTCCAAGCCTGTTGCTGGCACTTCCACCTCCATCAAGCCTGAGGCCTTCACTTCTTCTGGTGTCGCTTCTGTCCCTGCTTCCTCCAAGCCTGTTGCCGGTACTTCTTCTGGTGTTGCTTCTGTCCCTGCTTCTTCCAAGCCTGTTGCTGATACTTCCACCTCCATCAAGCCTGAGGCTTTCACCTCTTCTGGTGTCGCTTCTGTTCCTGCTTCCTCTCAGGCTGTCTCCACTACTGTTTTGGTTCCCCAGACTACTTCTACCTCCACATTCCAGACTGTGATTACCAAGTCTATTCCAGGCCAAACTACTCATGAGGTTGTCACCATGACCATCACCTACTGCCCTCCCGATACCACTGTTGTCCCGGTTAGTTCTATTCCTTCTGGTGCTTCGTCTCTTCCTGCTACCTCTGCTGTCCCTACCGCTCCTATTTACGAGGTCAGCTCTGAGTCCAAGCCTGCCGCTGGTACTTCCACCTCCATCAAGCCTGAGGCTTTCACCTCTTCTGGTGTCGCTTCTGTCCCTGCTTCCTCTCAGCCTGCTGCCGGCACCTCTACTTTCCCTGTCATTCCTCCCCCTAACAGAGAGGTCAGCTCTGAGTCCAAGCCTGTTGCTGGCACTTCCACTTCCATCAAGCCTGAGGCCTTCACTTCTTCTGGTGTCGCTTCTGTCCCTGCTTCCTCTCAGCCTGCTGTCGGTACTTCTTCTGGTGTTGCTTCTGCTCCTGGTTCTTCCCAGCCTGCTGTCGGTACTTCTTCTGGTGCTGCTTCTGTCCCTGCTTCCTCCAAGCCTGTTGCCGGTACTTCCACCTCCATCAAGCCTGAGGCTGTGACTTCTACTGGTGTTGCTTCTGCTCCTGGTTCTTCCAAGCCTGCTGTCGGCACTTCTTCCGGTGCTGCTTCTGTCCCTGCTTCCTCCAAGCCTGTTGCTGGCACTTCCACCTCCATCAAGCCTGAGGCTGTGACTTCTACTGGTGTTCCTACTACCATTGGTGAGTCCACCATTATTCCCGTTGTCTCCACTGTTTTCGAGTCTGGTAGTGTTGTTGTTGACATCAAGACTGATTTCATCACTGTTTGCACTAAGTGCACCAAGTCCAAGTCTTCCGCCTCTGTTCCTGCTGCTGAGACCTCTGCTCTTGTTGTTCCTTCTGGTTCTTCCCCTGCTGCTGGCACTTCCACCTCCATCAAGCCTGAGGCTTTCACCTCTTCTGGCGTTGCTTCTGCCCCTGGTTCTTCCAAGCCTGTTGCCGGTACTTCTTCTGGTGTTGCTTCTGTCCCTGCTTCTTCCAAGCCTGTTGCTGGTACTTCCACCTCCATCAAGCCTGAGGCCTTCACCTCTTCTGGTGTCGCTTCTGTTCCTGCTTCCTCTCAGGCTGTCTCCACTACTGTTTTGGTTCCCCAGACTACTTCTACCTCCACATTCCAGACTGTGATTACCAAGTCTATTCCAGGCCAAACTACTCATGAGGTTGTCACCATGACCATCACCTACTGCCCTCCCGATACCACTGTTGTCCCGGTTAGTTCTATTCCTTCTGGTGCTTCGTCTCTTCCTGCTACCTCTGCTGTCCCTACCGCTCCTATTTACGAGGTCAGCTCTGAGTCCAAGCCTGCCGCTGGTACTTCCACCTCCATCAAGCCTGAGGCTTTCACCTCTTCTGGTGTCGCTTCTGTCCCCGCTTCCTCCAAGCCTGTTGCCGGTACTTCTTCTGATGTTGCTTCTGTCCCTGCTTCCTCCAAGCCTGTTGCTGGCACTTCCACCTCCATCAAGCCTGAGGCCTTCACCTCTTCTGGTGTCGCTTCTGTCCCTGCTTCCTCCAAGCCTGTTGCCGGTACTTCCACCTCCATCAAGCCTGAGGCTGTGACTTCTACTGGTGTTCCTACTACCATTGGTGAGTCCACCATTATTCCCGTTGTCTCCACTGTTTTCGAGTCTGGTAGTGTTGTTGTTGACATCAAGACTGATTTCATCACTGTTTGCACTAAGTGCACCAAGTCCAAGTCTTCCGCCTCTGTTCCTGCTGCTGAGACCTCTGCTCTTGTTGTTCCTTCTGGTTCTTCCCCTGCTGCTGGCACTTCCACCTCCATCAAGCCTGAGGCTTTCACCTCTTCTGGTGTCGCTTCTGTCCCCGCTTCCTCCAAGCCTGTTGAGTCTACTCCTGCTTCTACTCCTGTCTCTGATGTTCCCAAGCCTTCTTCTCCTGTTGCTGGCACTTCCACCTCCATCAAGCCTGAGGCTGTGACTTCTACTGGTGTTCCTACTACTGTTGGCGAGTCCACCATCATTCCCGTTGTCTCCACTGTTTTTGAGTCTGGTAGTGTTGTTGTTGACATCAAGACTAACTTCATCACTGTTTGCCCCAAGTGCACCAAGTCTTCTGCCTCTGTTCCTGCTGCTGAGACCTCTGCTCCTGTTGTTCCTGCTGCTGGCACTTCCACCTCCATCAAGCCTGAGGCCTTCACCTCTTCTGGTGTCGCTTCTGTCCCTGCTTCCTCCAAGCCTGTTGCCGGTACTTCCACCTCCATCAAGCCTGAGGCTGTGACTTCTACTAGTGTTCCTACTACTGTTGGCGAGTCCACCATCATTCCCGTTGTCTCCACTGTTCTCGAGTCTGGAAGTGTTGTTGTTGACATCAAGACTAACTTCATCACTGTTTGCCCCAAGTGCACCAAGTCTTCTGCCTCTGTTCCTGCTGCTGAAACCTCTGCTCCTGTTGTTCCTGCTGCCGAGACCTCTGCTCCTGTTGTTCCTGCTGCTGAAACCTCTGCTCCTGTTGTTCCTGCTGCCGAGACCTCTGCTCCTGTTGTTCCTGCTGCTGGTACTTCCACCTCCATCAAGCCTGAGGCTTTCACCTCTTCTGGTGTCGCTTCTGTCCCCGCTTCCTCCAAGCCTGTTGAGTCTACTCCTGCTTCTACTCCTGTCTCTGATGTTCCCAAGCCTTCTTCTCCTGTTGAGTCTAAGCCCGCTGAGTCTGTGCCTGCTACTCCTGTCAACACTAAGCCTGTTGAATCTGTGCCTGCCACTCCAGTTGAGACCAAGCCTGTTGAGACTGCTCCTCCTGCTGGCCCTGCCGAGACCTCTACTCATTTCTACTTCACCAGCGTTGCTACTCCTTCCAACTCTCACCCCGGCAGCAACACCAGTGTTGTTCCCGTTCCCTCTTCACCTATTTCCCAAGTCAATGGCGCTTCTAGTGTCCGTTCTTCCATGATCGGTGTTGCCATTGCTGGTGTCATTGGTGTTCTTCTTATGTAACATCATTTGTTTTTGTTTATAAAGTAACATAACAACTATACATTAATTTTAATTATTACTCTTTATTTTACATTTCACCATAATTAATCTTTAACAGGGATACCATCATACCTGGTTATCCCAGCAGTTTATCAATTTACTTAGTTCTGTAGTCCAAATAGATTCTATAAGGTATTCAGAGCCAGAAGTTTTCTGGAAGAGTTAAAAAAAAAAAAATACATGTGCTAGCAAGCCTATAATTTGTATTTACTTAAGTCATATATTTCAAGTGTTAGATTACTTTGAACTCAAAGCCTCCGGCCTGAAGTGTCGACTAAATTTTTTTTTTTTTACAATAATCAAACCTGAAAATTACTTCCCTTGCCTTTATTTTATTTTATTTTTATTTTTTTTTTTTTTGCCCCCATCGTCAACTTAGCACGCACACACCATGTCTACTTCATCAGATGTTCTTTATAAAATTCAAAATATTCTTGACAAGATTAATGATATCGACCAGGATATTAGATTTATGTCATTTAATGACTTGAATACATATCTCTCTGACCCTGAGTTCATCACACTCTTCCAAACACAGGCTCCGCTCACCACCAACATCGCAAATGGTATTGTTATGAGGCTGAATGATAATATTTCTGAAGTTCAGAATCAGGCAATCAAGTGGTAAGTCCAATTGAATTTATATGTCAGTCCAAAGTCATCTAATATCAATACTTTTTAGTCTCCAGCCATTGATGCCCTGCCTTTCAGATGTTCAACTCAAATCTATAATTCATAAGCTCAGCTTCCCTACAAAACCTAAAAATGGAGGCGAAATTGACAACTCTATCTACTCGACCGCTTTAAAAAGCATTGTTGCCAATGTATCCCCTTCTATTTCAAATGCCAGAATTGTCACTTCGTCGCTACTGCCAGTCTTGCAAGAACGTGTTCGAAACTCTGTCGACGATTTAGATGTTCTTATTGCACTACTTACGCGCTTCGGCGCCTCGTTGACTCCTGATGAAGTTCTCACTACAGAGAGAACTCTGCTTCAGGTTTTGCAAGAAGAAAAAGGTCTTCTTCAGAAGCGGACTATTACCGCCCTTGGTATAATATCTCGTTATCTCGAATCTAGTCAATATCTTTCGCTCATTCAATTCATCCAGTCTGAGTTTAACATGAAGAAGGATGATTACAATGCCGTTAAGAATTTATCATTACTCTGTGGAACTGTTGCGAAAGCTGATACTTCCAAATTCAAGTCTTTTTTGCCGGATCTCTTGCCAATCATTATTGATACACTTCAGATGAATTTAATTGGAGAAGAAGAAGATGAGTCGCCTGAACTTTTAGAAATTCGCGATGCATCGTTGTCAACACTTGAAATTTTATCAGAGTTTGACCACAACTCGGTTGAACCTTTCATTAAGAATCTTTTGGATGTTTGCAAAACATTTCTAGTTTATGATCCCAATTTTGAAGACGACGAAGTTGACATCTTTGACAGCGAGGGCGATGTGAAGATGGACGACAAAAACGAAGACGAAGATGAAGATAATGACTTTGATTTTGGAGGTGATGACGATGATGAATATGATATTGACGATGCAGCATTTAGCGATGATGATGACCAAAGCTGGAAAATGCGTCGTCATGCTGCTGTTCTAGCTTCCAACATTGCTCAGAATCTTTCTGGAAGTCTTCCTTTAATCTATGAGGAAATTCTCAAATTAGTTATTGTACGTGTGACCAAGGAACGTGAAGAAAATGTCAAGGTTGTGAACATTGAAGCTCTCGACAAGCTAATCGGTGCTTCAGATAACGACAAATACTTTTATTCTACTAAGGTCAATTACTCTCACAAGAGAAAATCTTCCGACGTTAGCATGTTTTCTTTCCCGGATCCTAAAGAAGTGTTAAATGAAGTCCTTCCTGTTGTTGTCAAGTACATTGTTTCTGACATTAACAGTAAATCCACATCTGTTGCTACCAAACATGCTTATATCAGTGTTCTGAAGACATATATTAATGTGGTTGAAGGTTTCCCTGCAGAGGACCTTTCAAAGGTGGTTAGCACAATTTCAGAACTCTCTAAAGTTCCTTCCAGTCCATTTTTGAAGGATTTGTTGGAGCTTGTTTCTGCTGTTCTGAAAAAGCACAAAGTCGCCATACTAACTCCTCATATCCCCATTCTTACTCAGGTCATTATATCTGGAATAAATGACACGTATTATCGAACATCTCTTGAAGGTCTTGATACTTCTCGAAATCTGTTTCCTTTATTCAAAGAAAATAAAGAGCTTTCTGGAAACGATCTCAAGGATGTCTTCATCAACAAGATTTCTCAAAGTTCTTTTGATATTGAAACTCGCAAGAAGGCCATTCATGCTCTAGGATCTTTGATTGCGGTTGCCAATCTGCCTGTGGATGATGCAAATCAAAGCGCTAATTCAATTTGTGAACAATTGACTAATGAGCTTCTTCGTGTTGATGCTCTACAAGCCATTGTAACTTTTGTATCGGTCGATGAGTCCGCCAACTCGTTTAGTACAGATTGGTTCTTTGAGACTGCAAAAAATATTGCCGCTTTCTCAAAGCAAAAGTCTCTCACTGTTCGGTCGGAAACTCTCAATACCCTTCATGCTCTTGTTAAAATTATCTCATCTAGATCTGGCTCCCAGGCTTCAAACGAACTGGACCTGATTGTTCAAACATTACTTGGCCATGTCAGTAGTATTTCGTCTCCACCCGCTGCTGAAGTTCCGTTGATTGGAACCATTGTTCAAATCTTTTCTGAGACTCTTGGTGTTGTCGACAATTCTATTTCTTCTCAAATCATTGAATTTGGTATGTTTGTTCTTACCCAGGACTTCGCCACTAAAATTCAGTCTTCTATTTTGGATCTGTTTGACAAAATCACTCGTTTGAAGATGACCAGTAACATATTTGATACGCTTAGTAAATTGCCTTTCACCGGCGATTCCTTGGTACCTGCAGCTGTTGCCATCGCCATTGTCAATTGCAAGCTTTTTGAAAAAGTGGATATTCTTCTTCAAACGATCACTTCTGGTAGCATCCCTACTGATACTGAACGAGCACTTCATATTTTGGGCAACGTTGGAAAGCGCACTCCACTTTCTATTTCTCTTGAGGGAGTTTACAGTAATTTTGAATCTTCTGTTGACAACGTTCGCTCCGCTGCTGCCCTCGCATTAGGTGATATCATCATTGGAAATCCTGATCACTATCTCCCCGACCTTCTCCAGCGTCTCATATCTTCCGAATCTAGCACAAATGTTTACCTGTATTTATTTGCCCTCCGAGATATTGTTTATCATTTGCAGAAGAATCGTGAGAGCCATGTTTCTCAGGCGCTGCTAGACCAGGTTTGGGATACTCTATTTAGTCTCAAGTTTAAGGATGATATGTCCGAGGAAGGTGAGAAGACATTAGTTGCTGAGTGCATTGGCCGTCTGAGTATTATTGATCCTGAAAAGTACCTCCCTGCTTTACAGAAGAATCTTAACTCTCCTGAAGCCTCTGTCCGTCGCAGTGTTGTTTCTGGAGTTAAGTACACATTTGGGCTTTCTCTGGATAAGTATGATAGACTTTTACGACCTATTGTTGTTGATTTCCTGGCACTTATGGAAGACTCCAATCTGGGTATTCGACAGGTTGCCCTCAGCGCACTGACTTCTGCTATCCATAATAAGCCTTTGTTGCTGCTTCCTCATTTGTCTAGATTGTTGCCTCTTCTGTATAAGGAGACAGTTGTGAACGAGTCACTTATTAGAGTTGTTCAAATGGGCCCTTTCAAGCACAAGGTTGATGATGGTTTAGATTTGCGTAAAGCTGCATACGAAAGCATGTTCACATTAGCCACTACTCTTCCAAGAGAATGGCAGCTGAACTTGTTTAAAGACGATCAGTTTATTGACCGTATTCTTGCTGGCCTTGATGATGATCAGGATATTAAGGTGCTTTCATGCGTCACTATTGCCCGCATAATTTCCGTAGATGTTCGCGTTCTTCTGTCAAAGCGTCCATCTACTGGTGCAACTACACTTGAAGAGCTTATAAAGAAGTTTACCGCCATTTTATCAGTTCAACTCAAAGACACTGCTCTTAAACAAGAAGTGGAGAATCAGATAGAACTTGAGAGAAATGTGATCAGAGCCAGTCTGCAAATTGAGGAGGCTATCAAGGAAGCGACCTCTGTTAGCGACTTAGAGTTTTCTGAGTGGGCGGAATTTATGAAAAGCCCTGGGATTGTTTCTGCTTCTAAGTAATATGCATTCAGCTGTTAAAAAAAAAAAATCTTTATACTGAACAATACGTGTATGTATTTATCTATTCACTGTTTCAAATTATTTTTTATTTATTCTTCTTCTTAGTAGCAGGGGTTTCTCAATATTATGAACAGGTTTTCTCACATTGTATAGATTGAAAATCTATTAGATATATGATGTGGATTCACCAGGTTTTATGTATCTAATATTGTATTGAGAATATGGGATTCTCTATGGGTACATCAATATACTGAGGAAACTAGATAGATAGGTAATCAGTTTATTGTCCTTACATCAAATGGTTACAAATAAATTATATAACATAATGACATACAAAGAAGACATAAAATTTCAAAGGCGTTTGTCTCTATGAGACTGTCAAGGTAGCGGTGTCAGCGCGCGTTAAAAAATATATATATCTTTGATGAGAAAAAAATAAAAGCAACGAGAATTTTCTTCAAAAAATAGCATTATCAATTAATATGTTGATAGAAGCAAAAAGAAAGCACCCACGGTGGGAGTCGAACCCACAATCTTCAGATTCACTAAAGAAACTTCAAGTAGAAGTCTGACGCGTTAACCATTGCGCTACGCGGGCTTTCGTTGTTTCAAGATGTATTAATAGTATACATGAGAGAGATCACATATCATATCCTTTGATTTAAAAAGATTTTGTTTGGTTCATTAAGACCCGACTTAAAAGTATAAAAAAGGAAATATCAGGCAGAATTGTCACAAGCCTTTTTTTGGCCTGCGTTTGGCATATTTTTAAAGATGGAATTGGGGTGTGGAGCTTTGCACCATGGAAACAAAAGCTGTTAAAACTGATTTTCTATTCATAATACCATCAATATAGTGGTATCAGCGCGCGCAATAAGTTCAGATGTTCGATGGCCACCATGGCCTGTTTAATTTTTTTTTTTGGATTGAATAAGAGTTTTTGTCCCAAAATATCAACCAATAAAAGACCATTTAATAAAATTAACAATTTTCAGTTGATAATATTTTAAAAATAATAGTGAATTATAATGATATTGAAACAAAATCTTTTTTTTCATTTTTTAAATTTATCTCCAAAGTTAACCTGATATAAAAAAGAAAAAATTAGAATTCAATACTTGTCCCGCGTAGCTCAGTTGGTAGAGCGTTTGACTTTTAAGCAACTTGTATGCGATCAAAACGTCCAGGGTTCGAGCCCCTGCGTGGGAGGGTGTTATTTCTTTTTGGTACACTTTTAATATCATGGGTTAGGGCTTCAATAGAAGCCTAAAATCCAAACTGCAATATTGATATCGCGAACCATTTATTTATTTATTTATTCAAAAATTTTTTTTTTTTTTTTGAATCGTAAATCATTTACTCTTGCGTGTTTTGATGGAATTACATATGTACCATATTATATAATCAAATATATTCTTTGTTACCATAATTCTTGCTTCGCGGTGGTCAAGTGTTTTCACTCACTACCGCATCCACTCAACTAATGATTAGCTTAACAGCATTGCTTGTCAACGTTTTAGAATAGAATAGAATATCTGTTTATTGTCCTTACATCAAATGGTTACAAATAAATTATATAACAAAATGACATATAAAGAAGACATGTGATTTCAAAGGCGTTTGTCTCTCTGAGACTGTCAAGGTAGCGGTGTCAGCGCGTGTTATGAGTTCAAACATTCGATGGCGCCGAATTCTCCATGAATATCTTCATGTGCTAAGGGAAACCTGAGATACATAATACCTAGTAGATCAATACTAGAGATTGACACTCAGTAAAACCTTAACAAGCTGCTTAATCAAGCGAACCATCAGCAAAGAAGTTGCGGTAATGAATCTAAGAACTTGACTACCGCATCAAGGCCCTTCTTGGTATCAAGAAGAATCTTGAGATCAAGTTCCG
>QQZM01000055.1:0-32117 GCA_013365045.1 Geotrichum candidum | reverse complement strand
CAGTCTCATAGAGACAAATGTTTTTGAAATTTCATGTCTTCTTTGTATATCGTTTTGTTTTGTAAATTTTATGTAACCATTTGATGTAAGGACAATAAACTGATTATCTATCTATCTATCTAGTCAAAGAAGAAGACCACCAAATACCTTCACCCGGCATAATTACTATATAAAAACATATATAAAATATTATCAATAGCCTTAGACAATCTAGGCACTTCAAGATGGTCGAAATAACCGATGAGTTCCATGAATTATCTCTAAAGGAATGCCGCACAAATTACTTAGCTAGTAGACCTGACGACTTGCGCCAACAAACAGTAAATGAAGATTATACCGGTCTCAAAAATCTTGAAATAAGTGTAACTTGAGATTATAATGATATTGGAGCCAGGGATACCTGGTAGTCCGGGGTCAAGACGTTAACAAATCCAACCTGCCAAACGCGAGGTTGAAATTCATGTTGCCACTGCTGGACTCCTGGTCAAAAGGTAAAATTAAAAGATGAGAGAAGGGGTGCTTAGATGGAGCATAGAATGGAAAACAGAAATAAATAAAATTGCCTTCTTTTTTCAATAATATATATTCATTTACAATCAAAGGTGCATTGGATCATAAGTTATGTGAAACATGCTGTTATTGATCTTGTCAAATACGCGACAAAAAAAAATTAACAAAATGACAGCATAAACAGTTGCTATGGAATATATATAAAAAAGTGGAATGAATAAAGCAAAAATATAATTAGGGGTTAAAACTGAAGATAGAAGATATTTGGTGATATAAACTCTCTCGCACAATAATAAAATGGGCCCTAAATACTAAGTCCCATAAAACTTCTTCTAACACTGTTAACAAAAAATCTTTCATTCACAAAACAATTTTCACAGCAAAACTAGAAAGATAGAAAATTAGTTCATTGTCATTCTATCAAATAGTTACAAATAACATTATATGATGAAATGACTTACAAAGAAGACATGTAATTTCAACAACGTACGGCAAAATTAGATAAAAAAAAATATTCATTACTTTTTTAGTATTCAAATAACAATAACAAGGATGGAGGCATGATGGACCAAAGTTATAAGCACCTGTGCGGGTGTCATTAGTATCTCTTAAACAGTCAGTTAAGCATTTTATACATAATTAACGACAAGCACTTACAGCATATGTAATAATATCATATATGTACCACCGCTAGCCATCACTATCCTTGAACCAACATTGGACAAAATGGGCTTTAGTTGACTATAAACTAGCCCAAAACCAAGCTTCAAGCTATTTCCTCCAAGTAAGCGTAACAGTTGCAAGTGCTTACAAAATGGAATTACAAGGGCGTATTTAAAATTTAATGAGTTGTAGCAGCACTAGATCAGGACCGTGTTCAGTAAAGGCTGTGAAAAAGTATTAATAGAAGATCTTCCAACATTGAATACTCAATTACGACTTTAAGCAACATGAGAGTTAAGAGCAGTTTTAACCCAAACATGATTAACATCAAACCCAGCGAAACCAGTGGAGCATTGGGTTTCCAGAGAGAAATAAAAAAGAAATACCCGTTAGTCAAATTCCAGGAAAGAGTACTATATGTAAACAGATTAGATCAATGTTCAAGCCCAAATAATGGTGTTTTTTAAGCCAATTGGTAAACTAACGTAGATCATGGATCATCCACCACCCCATCACCCGGCACATCACAACACTTATTTTTTCATCAACATCCCCAACTCGTCAATAAACAACTACGTGATAACTCACTATTTTGAGGTCCAATTCTGTTTTCAGATTTAGATTCACCAATACTGAAATGTATAGAATATAACTTCTAAAAGGCAATGGACGAAGCCATCGCCAGCGGAAACATCAAAACCACTGCCAAAGACTGGGATGTACCACATTCAGCCCCGAGACTGTCCCAAGATCCTGAACACACAATTATAAGGCACAATCACATTGCTAACGCATTATTCCAGTAAAGGAAAAACACCTTGCCAGCTGGGTCATCGCCTAGCGTACCCTAGACCTCGCTCCTACATACAACCAGCTCCGAGAATTCGCTAAGCGTATTGCCACCATCTCTTGCGACGATCAACCTATCGGCGAGAACTGGATTACAGGCTTTTTACAAAAGAGAAAGTTCAGATTTCAAGATTGTGAAAGACAAAACTGTCGATTTTAACTGATTAGAAGGAGCCTCGACTAAGGAAATTAAGAGTTGCTTTGAAAGATTGGCCTTATCTGTTATTAGAAAGATCCCCCTCAACATAGTTATGAGATGGGGAAGACTGGATTTATGAAAGAAAAAAAAGGTATAGTCCTAGTTATAGGAAGGCCTAATGATGATTTAAATAGGGAATAGTTTGGATGTACAGTGGGAATTCTCTTCCATAATGTCGGTACGGTGCTGGGCAAGCAGTTCGTCTACATTGACGGGCTAGATAGAATAATATGAATCTTGGAGGGCCAGCTGGAGCATTTTTGATTTAAAAAAGGGAAGATAAAACTAGGACCAAATGGATGATTTGCCAACATTGAAGCAATCTGGAAGACACATGAACCGGTCAGAAAGCTGGGAAAAGCTCATGCGGATGATATTGAAAGAAAACAAAGATGCGTCAAAAAAACCTTGAAGATGGTTTTTATTTAATTATAAATCATTCTGCCAAAAATTGATCTTGTGCGGTCGCGAAGGTCATGCCGTGACGGTGTCGTGAAGTGATGAATGATCTATGGCCTACGTTAGATACCCCCATTTGATGAGAATCATCACTATAATTGATCACATGTTCTCAAGACTCCAGGATGGCCAACAGCACCAGATACCAAAAACTTACCATAAGGTCTGGCGCGAAAAAGAGAAAAAAAAAAAAGCGGAAGCAAAGGCTAAGTTGTAATATTTGAACTAATTTACTACATACATGTGACACATATCTCTGACGTTCATTTTGTTATCCTTTTTTATAACTCATTACTATTTTATTTTTTAGACATGACTTATTGGTACCCACTAGACCCTATGAATGCCCCTCATACATCAAACCATATACATATATAATTCTCATCAAGGGGGCCTAATTTTAGCTAGTGGGAGAGACCCTCTATTAGTCTTCAATGCGTCTTACAAAGTGCAATCGCTTGAGAACAGTGTTTACACAATAAGCGTAAAAAAATTTTTTTCTTTTGATATAATGATAGGGGCTAGATACGGTAGCCAAGTTCTCAGAATCTTTACTGCAGGTTTTTTTTTCTTCTTTTGTTCGTGGCTTGATTAGATCACACTGGTTGAGGTTTTTTTTTTTTTTTTTTTTTTTTTTGCTGCGTGTGCGTTGATTTTTGGTATTGATCACTAAATCCTAAGGTATGTCAGATTTCCCTCTCAGCACCATGGAATCCTTTATGCAGAGTTTGGCAGTCATTGGATTTCACTCATTTTTACACGCGCCGAACACGTTATCTTGTCAATCACACTGAAGAATAAAACGGTTAGAGCTATATGGTTTCTGGCTATATCCTTGTAAATATCCGTTTATCTAATTTAGTATTTGATTTAAATAAACTGGTTATATCTCGTCTTTATTTTCTGTTGAGCCTAGTGAAACATTACAAGACATTCTAAAAAAAAAAACTATACATTTCACAATTTCATTTATTATTTTATATTATTTGATTGTTTGGCACAGAATAATTCGTTTTTGGTCATGACCAGTTTATACTTTATTTCCCCTTTTTGATTAAATTTGAAATTGTTTTTTATTTCTTGTTGAGGTGTTTGTAGTAAACAAAATTGTGTATTAAAAAGTAACAAAAATAAAACATAAAACCATTTGCATCAAGTCGTTTCCAGATACTCCTTGCTAATTAAACTAGTTTGGATAGACCAGTCAGTAATGCTTATCGTGGGTATCATGTAAAAAGAAAAAAAGATAATAAAATAATAAAGATATTGGCCTATACGGTACTGGCAAATGCCCATCAGAATTTTTTTTTTTTTCTTTTAACCGAGGGCGTTGATTTGAGCCATGCGCGCTTTGAGTGCGGAGCTCATGACGCCGGCATAGGGCCAGATATACAGACTGGCAAGAATGCGAGAAACTGCTGTTAATGCCATGACACTAAGCGGGAACTTGGTATCTTCAAGTCCCAGTCGCTGGGACCCCCGTTGGCCAAGGCTATCATTCCCGTCAGCAGGGCATTCGATCTGCGAGTGCAAAGTATCCCGTGTGGCATCCTCCATTCCCAGAGCATCAAATGCGCGGTTAAAAATCTTGCGCAAACGGCCCACAAGCACGCGCTCATCGTTGGCCCACTGAGCCTCGCCGCGCTTCTCGAGCCGAAAGAAAAACTCGGATACAATCAACCCGCAGTCAAAGAGCGCAATGATATTGTGGATAAATGTCTGCTTCGTGGTACCGTGCAAGGTCCAGCGTGAAACGTGTTTCTCCCAAAGCGAAATTGTATCCGCGGCATACGATGCTGCCTCAAGCAGAGTGTTGAGCGGCTTGATGGTAATGGGATCAACAATGGTTGGCGCTTGTAGCTTGTCAAGTTCGTGGCCCATGGCCACAAAATCACGTTTCCAAAAACACTCCTTGGCTTTGCGCAGATCAAGATAAAGACGCACATGGGCCAGTGATGACATGGGAATTGAGTCTGACATGAGCGAGCCATCCTCAGTACGTGGGATGAGCGACGCATGCGGTGACAGCGACCATGTCGTCTCCCACGCACGTAGCACCGCCTCCACCCGGCGCTTCTCAAGGTCTAGCCATCGCGTCGAGTCAACTCCTTCACCATACTCGAGCCGGTGCTGATGAATGTCCAGATGAATAGCATAAATCAGCGTCAGCAGCATGAATTGTGAAATTTCATTCACAATAGTGTTGCCTGAAAGCAGTCGGTCGAGTGACTCTGTAAAATCAGGCCCCTCAATGGCATTATTAAGTGAGCCCTCGGACTCCTTCTTTTGCAGCACTAGCCACCAGTCTTCAGCAGTACTAGCGGCCCACAGCTTTTCGTCGCACGGCGAGCCGCATTTAAGGTCTGCGTTGCGTAGAGAACTTGTCACATTATATCCTGTGGCCAGCAGACATGAAATGATGTGAACAACGTGCATCGTACGAATGCGCTCCTGGACTTGAATGAAGTAATCCCATTTTTCGTGCACAGAGGAAGTCAGCCCGGGGATGGGCAAATTTGGTGGGTTTTGCAATCCAGCCGACTTGGCCAGCGAAATCACAGCATTTGCCTGTGCAACTGCAATCTGATTAGCCAAAATCTCCTCATTGAACAAGCCATACACGACTCCCAACAATAATGTTTGTACCAGCCAAATGGGCGTCGACTCTAGCTGTTGATCCTGCTTGCGCTCGCGCCGAGACTCGAGATAGACATGTACACAGCATCGAGAAATATCAAAAATGTTTTCCGACACATCGGGTTCGGATAGATATAGCGCACCAATGGCGGCCATACTAAGCGCCAACGAAACATTTTCCCTTGTAAACTGCAAAGAGTGGTGCAAAAACGGAAAGTGGCTGTCAAAGTTCTTAATATAAGTGTCGACGTAACGCTGCAAGTCCTCCATTGGTGGCAAAAACGGCGATTTGTCTGCAGAGAAGGGTGTGGGCATGGTAAGAGTTGATGCAATATGGTTGCACAACTCCGGGGTGACGCGGAACGCGCGTGGGGGGATGACAGCGGGTTGCGGCGGCTGCTGGGGCTCTTGCGGCTGCCACGTGGGGGCGTGGAACTGATCAAAGTTAAGCATTGTGATTGGGTCAATAGGGACCTGGTTAAAGTCGAGCCATTCGTCAGTTTCTAAAACGGGCGGGCTATTGGGGATGGGATTGAAACTCGTCTGGTTAAATTCAGGAAAGTTGAGCGGAAGGGTAGAGTTGCTGTCGTGAGGCTGCGTGGCACCATTTGTGGCCACGTTACTGTCGGGAGATGAGTTGTTGACAAGGAGGAAATTATCGAAGGACGAGTCTAGCAGTTCGGGATTGATAAACATTGCGTCGGGCTGGTTAAATAGCATCTCGTCAAAGGGCACTTCAAAGTCGTTGATTGGGTAGAGTTGAGGAGTGGCAAAGCCAACCTGATTGGGCCCGTCTGACGGCTGCGCGGCGTCAATATCGGCAATGTCCTTGACCTTGGCGTAAGAATGCGCCGACGCAGCAGAAAACGAGGCCGAGCGCATGCGGTTAATCGCATGGTCTGGATGCACAAACTGATGGTACGGGTAAGTGCCAAGTTCGTTGGTGCCATTGGCTGGGCGGGCCTCCTGGAGATTCAGGGTCCCCACAATCTGAACATTAGGCGAAACCTAGAAAATGATCAAAAAAATAAAAAGGTTAGGCAAAACACAAAAATAAAAGCCAAGGCATATACGTACCACTGTCTGGGGAATTTCAACCGGTGACATGCTCGTTGACATGGGGAGCGGGCTCTGCTGGGCTACAAAGACTGGTGGAGTTGTGGTGGTTTTCTTCTCAGCCGCGCTTTTTGGCGGATTCTTGACGGAGGCCTTGCGCTTCGCAGTCGCACGGACTTTGGGGGTTTCCGGAAAGGAGGCGTGTAGTTTTTGACGATGGCGAAGGAGCAGGTCGCGGCGCGCAAATGCGCGCTCACAGACAGGGCATGGAAATGGTTTCTCCTTGGTGTGCGAGCGCTCGTGGCGCTTCAAGTGCTCGAGACGAGCAAAGGAGCGGGTGCAGGTGACGCAGACATGCGGGCGGGGCTTGTCGGTTTTGATGACAAAGGATTTCGGTGGGATCTGCTGGGTCGGCTGGATCTGGTGGGCGGTGGGGGGAGGGTTGGTCGTGGCGGTCGGAGCAGAGGTGATGATGGGCGCGGTTTTAAACTGAACGGAGTTATGATCCATAGTCATAGTATCGACCATCAGAAGCAAACATGTGTGGGCGGCGGAGGCGGCAGCTGTCGGGGCGGGTGTAGGGGAGAAAGACTCGGAGGAAGCAAGGGGGTAGGGACAGCGCGGGAAGAGAGTAGCGGTTATGACGGGACGGGAGATGAAAAACAGGGCACACGGGATCTATTTATATGAAAAAACAGGAATTTTTTTTTTTTTTTTTTTTTTTTTTTTTTTTTTGGGTTAGACCTGTTACATAAGCACTACATCATTGGGGGTCTCTGCCCAAAAACGGCAGCCACACAAGCACCGCCACAGGATATACCGGCTCAAAGCGTTGAGCTCGTGAAAGAAACGGCAGAAATAAAAACATGGATAGGCAGCGCTCTTTGGTGCTGGCATTGGGGAAGGGGCGCTACGGACACTTGGGCGGGTTTAGGGTCAAAGGGGTCGGAGGTGCTGCCGCCGAATCAGCGGCATTTCCCAAATCCGCTCACCAACGGCGCTCAAGAACCCTGCAAAGCCGCGTCGGTTGTCCTAACCGGCTAGCCCTGTCATTGGCGGGTTGCCTTTGTTTCTGAGCCCGGAAACGTCACTACGAAGTTTGTATAAGCATTAGAGGAAGCCTACAAGCAATGTCTTGCCAAGGGTTTATGTACAAAAATGTCCAAAACCAGCTTTTTTGGCTTTAAAAAAAAATTATTAAAAATTTTCCAAAAATCCGGGGTAAATGAGAGTGCCGACTTTGTTAAACCAAAGTCAACACCACATCCCATGAAATCTGCTCAGTGGTCCCTGAGATATAATCCATAGATACTGTCTGCAATCTAATTATTATTATTATTAAATGTTTTGTTTGTTTTTTACCAGAAGTCGCTTTTGCAAGCCTGCATCCCATGCTGAAAGCTTGGTCATGGGCTCTTAAACCATCCACTTCTGGCAGTACCTATGAAAGAAAAACAGGGTTTTACATTTTGACATGTAAAAGAATATACAAAGTGGTTACATTTGGCCAATCCTTTTTGGCTTCTTCTGGCGTCTTCATGGCGGCCGCAGGAGGCCAGCTGATTGAAGGGTGGGTTTATATAATAAACCTTCTTGCCATATTGCTTGCCATCCTTTGTTTTTTTTTATTTTTATTTTATTTTTTTTTTTATTTACTCAAGTAGTGCAAGCAGGTTAAAGCAGCCACATTAAAAAAAGACCTGATATTTTCTTGGTGATGTAGTTGATAAATGTGTTGATTATAAACCAGCCCATACCAGTGCACTATTGCCATTATCAGTCAGCCTTGGTGATATACGATTATTTATCGTTTTTTTATTTTTATTTATTTCTTTTCTCTGTCCTAGACGCCCCTAAACGCTGCTGGTCTTTCTACCCTGACAAATCAGCATCTCGATATTACCAGACAGCACACTGCTAGATGTTGATAAATACCGTACCTGCTGGATTGTGGTTACTAACTGTATAATGGCGCTTTGTTTGATACGTTGACTCTTTCAAAGTTTACTCAACCCTTCAAAGGCCCTTTTGCCAACGGACCAGTATATTCATTACTTACAACTACTGTTACAGACGGAGGGCCTCCTTTTGAAAGTTCTCAGCGATACCGCATCGCTCCTTGTCTTTGGAGAACTATGAGACCCAACGCAGTATATCTTTGTAGCCAGAATACCTTTTGGTTTTAATTGCCAGACGGCCAAGACTTTTTGCATCCGAGGGTTTCTGTAATATCCCAGGGAAACAGCCCTGTGATTATTATTATTATTATTATTTTTTTTTTTTTTTTTTTTTTTTAGCCCTTTGCAGTAGGTTGAAATTTCATATGAGAAGCAACAGAATCTGGACGGCTGCCCAGTAACACCAGAGAATGGCCAGGCGTAAGGGTTTGCCGTTCTGCCGTACTGTACTTTCGGCCCGCAAAATTTTTTTTTTACTGAGTCCTCAAACTCTGGCTGCCGCTGCATAGAATCGGATCGACTAGGCGACCTGCGGGCTCTAGCCTAACCCAGCCTGCTATGGTCACCTAGCAGGGAAAGGTGATGAACCCGGGGACTACTGAGGCCCAATGCTCAACTGAAAATCCTTTGTCTTGCGATGAGGATGAGGGCCAGGGAAACCCGGGGTGCTTTTTTGACTTGGGATTGTGTAGGTAACAATTTAAGGATGCTGGAAACCGTCATGCCCCCCCCCCCCCCAGTTTCTAATAGTTTCAATCGCCTTAGCTTCCTACGCAATTAAAAAAAGAAAAAAGTAAACAAAAAAGTAAAATAAAATAAAACAGAAATACATGGAAATAAAAAAGAAACTTGAAGGAGTACAATCCACCAATCTAAAGATGGCACTACCGATAATTAACCTTGCATTGGCAGTAAAGACACGGCAAGTTCCAGTATTAGTAAAATTCGAACTTAACGTTAAACAAACTGACCAGACATGCAGGTAAAAAATAGTAATAAATAAATAAAAATAAATAAATGAATCTACACAAATAAATCTACACAAATGAATCTACACAAGTAAAAATAAACCTGTTTTATCATTGTTTGGTTTTTTAATACTGAAACCCTAAATTGTGGCCACAATGTATATATACAAGTACGGAACAGAGTAACTATAACCTGGAATTTCCCCAGACTTTTTTCTTAAAGCCAATTTTATTTTTCCAGTGATTTATTTAAATATTATACAATCTTGTGCTATTCAAATTTGATCGGTAGCAGCTGTATAATTTGTAGATGATATCGTGTCTTGAGGTATCCCGAACTTAGAGCATCTCTCACAATCAACTGCCTTTTTTTTTTTTTTTTTTTTTTGGAAAATTTAATCCATTTGCCCATGCATAATAGAAACTATCCCGTGGCTAAGTAGTTTAGGCTCTATCTGGTCATCGCCAGCAGCGACCTGCAGGGGCGGCATCGTAACTGGTGATAAAGCTTGGCGTGAACAGCACCATTGACTTTTGATCTTGTGAAAAAAAAATTTTTTTACTTTAAATTAGACCCTTTACAGTCATTAATCGAGACCAAAAACGAGCTTCTAAATCTGCCCTTCACACTAGTATTAGTAAATACCATTTTTGACAGATCCATAAATAATTGTTTTAATTTTCACTCATTATATCATCAACTGTAGACTAGACCACACGGCCATTGATCAGGCATTGCACAATCCACTCCTTTTGGTATTCTACCGTGCGGCCTAGAGTCTCAGCACCAGAGCGTAGCAGCCGCAGTACCTGCTTATCCTCTGTCATTTCCCATTCACCCCCGCTGCTGGCCCCGCTAGCATTGCCCCCAGCGCTCATACTACTGATCGTTGTCGTGTGCCGGCCTGGCCTTCCTGCACCTACACCCTCGCAGTTATGAATCACAATGCAATTGCCCAGCGCCGACTGAAGCCTGGGAAGATCCTGTAAGTCCTTAACCACGGTTAAAAGTTGTGGATCAGCCCCCATCATAAGAATTATTAACCGCAATGTGCGTGATAATGACACGGCTTCCTTTGAGCGGGGCTTAATCGTTACTGCGTGCTTGCCAGCCAAGACCACCGACTCGAGCCTTTTCTTTCCAGCACTAGCTACAGTGGAAAGCGACCCTGACGGTGCGGTCCAGCCCCCAGCACTAATTAGCTCGGAGATCCGTTCATGCTCAATCATAAAAATGGGCACACGCACACACTCAAGGATCTTGCGATGCAGCGTAAATTGTACACTAAGTAAAGCATTACTCTGCCACTGCTCCCAAAACGTGTGCAGGCTACGCGCCACGGGGGCATTGCCCAAACATTTGGAGGTTCCCGCGCTGAGTAAATAACTTTCCCACTGCAAGAAGCAATCTGGATCATCAAGACAATCGGAAATAAAGTGCCAGGAAAGGCATGGCCACCCCAGAGCAAGGGCCTCAAGGTACTTGAGCGTGCGCAGTGGCTCCATACTCAGTACTGCCGCAAAGCGGTATTCTTCTGCCCCAGCGGCACCCCGAGGGTTAAACACCAGTGGCCCTGTTTCGCTGTTATTTTCAAGCTTAAACAGCTGCTGGAAGCCATCACGAAGAACCACACCACCATGTGATGTGATGGCGTTGGCCCACTTAGACTCATCTGCCAGCTTGGTCAGCGAAAACACGCATCCACTAAACACCATATTGTTTTGTTTGCTCTTGCGAGTTGGCGTTGCCCCCCGCTTGTCATCATTCTTGGCGTACTTGGAAAACTTGAACTCATCAAGATTCTCGTCTTCAACTGGTGACTCGTAGTATGCACCGTTTTGCACCATAGTCGACTTACGCCGGCCATCCTTGTCTCGACCGCGCTGCGTCAAGTCTGTTGCCGGATCCACAATTGTGACAGGAGAAATAACAGCTGGTGCCTCTTCACTAAACCCATGGCGCTTTATCACGTCTGCTACAACATCATTGCGCAAGTTGTTTCTCCGCGATAAGTATACACGCCATTGAGAGTTGGGCATATACAAATCGCAGAGCATCACAGCATAATAGCCTTCCGGTTCTTGTGTTGCACTGGTCGACATACGAGTGGCCGTACGACTGCGTCGCGCGGGTTTGGTTGATTTTGTAGGGTTTGATACATGCGTCTTGACAATAATATAATCATGTCCATACACATCACGGATTCGAATGGTATCGGGGTTGGGACTCACCACAATACCCTTCTTATCTGGGTTCCCCGTCATCTTGCTAGCAATTGCATCGACTTGCTCTTGGATCTGACTTTTTGTCATCTTGCTGGTATTAAGGAAATCAACAACTTCAAATACAATCTTACGATTGTAGTTTACCTTTACCTGGTCGCCAGGTTCGAGTTCCAAAGCTTTGAATCTCTCTAGTGGTGCAACCCCGACCTTGCCATCATGAAATGTAACGTCTACTGACCGAGATCCATCAAACGATAAGTCCGGGAGAGCATCTGTACTTATCAGATTTCTTGCACTGCTTCGTGACAACAGTGTGTTCCAATGAGAATCTCCTTGGCCTCCAGTCATTAAAGACCCTACTAGCACCTGATGGCCCCACTGAACCCACACTCCCTTTTCACCAATATTATCATTAGTACCCCATTCAGGCCAGGCAAATTGAATAGTTGGTGATTGTTCCCTAGTCTTTCTTGCAGACCGTGAATAAGCACTTGCGATAGTACTGCTCGATCTTTGCCGCTTGTTTGGCGTGCTTGCCTCGGCGGTATCTTCATCATCCATCACAATACGTCGCTTAAACCTCTCATTTTTCTTAGCCAGAGGCGATGACATGAGTCGCTGAGGCTGAGACTGCTCTTCTTCTGCAGGAACACAATCTGTAACAGCAGGTTCCAGGAGGTCTGGGGATGTAAGAAGTGCTGGGTCCTTCGAGACTGGAATAGTAGTTGTTTCAAGGCCAAACATTGAACATTGGCTCTTCTTTGCATCTTCATTTTCATAGTCGCTGGTGATCACTTCGTCATTATCTTCATCCGAGGCAATAGCATCTTTTATTGTTTCTGCTTGCTTTTCATCATCATAAATGTTCGTTATCTGGGATGCTGATGAGTTCACTATTTCAGAAGAGCTAACAGCACCGTTTACTTCTCCAGGATTAATATCGCCCGATCCATGTTCTTTTTGCTCAGCTGTTCCTGGAATCTCCACATTACTGAGCTGCGAGGAATAATCAAGAAACTGAGAGGCTGGCTTTGAAGGTGATAATTTACCCTTTTCTATTTCCTCCTCGTCTTCCATATTGGGCGTCGTGGGATTATCAAACCGCGGAAAGTCGCGGAGTTTTTCCGGTGCACTTTGAGTCTCTTCTACCTCCCTGAAAGGTCGAATATGAGAATCGACAGTTGATTGTGTGTCTCTCTCACTCTCTTCTATAACTAATGATAATTGTTTTCTGTCTAATGGTGTAGCCGGCGAGTTTGAGTTCACTGGTTGTGTTTCATTGATTGGTGAAGAATTGAGGTTATTAAAAGGTGATCTGGAAGGCTGAAGGTATGGTTTAGGTGTGAGAAATAAATCCTTTTGCCGGTTAGATGGACTGTCACTTGCATTCGTAAGTTGTTCCACGCGAGGACTCTGTCCGTGAATGAGTTGGGTTGCAGGGCTCTCACCGGCAGGGGTGTGCTGAGTTGTAAGGGCCTGGCTTTGAATGATTTGAGTCGCTGGTCCTGGACTCTCTGCTGGTTTTACTAAAGTGCTGTGGCCTTCACTGAGTTGTGCCGATGGCAGTTGGCTTTCAATAATTTGCGATATCTGACTTTGAACAGCTTGCGTTGCTGGTGTAATCTGAGTGCTTGAAATCTGATTATGAATGATTTGTGTTGAATTACCCGTAGGCGTCGACGGTACTTGAATCTGACCTTGACTCTGACTTTGGCTCTGGACTGGTTGTGTTGCAGCCAAGTTAAGCAAAACCGGTAGTGGTTCAACTGGACTCTGTGTTTGTATGAGTTGTGTGGCTACCTCGGCGGCAGGACCCATAGTTGACTCTTTCTTTTCGTATTCAAGCAAGGGGAAATTCACTTTTTTCTTCGGAGTCTTCACTACCCGTTTTCTAAAGCTTGGAGTCTCGGGAAGATCTGGCGTATCTGCTAAATACGCATGCGGTTGTTGTGCTCTAGGTGGTGTATCAATAGTCTGTGTCTCCGGAACTTCATTTGAATTTGGTTCTTGTTCTATAGTCGATTTTGTTTCATTCGACTGGATATGGTCTTCATGTAAGAGTTTTTCATCTGCCAGAGGCTCATCGGAAGGAGGATCCAGCCGTGGCAGCGTTTTCTGAGCTTTGAAAACAATTTGAGTAGTTGACTGATTCAATCCGTTTTGGTACGCTCGGGTCTTTTTCGAGTAAACATTGCGAACAGGTTTAAAAGTCTTTTTGAAAGGCGAAATAATTTGGGTATAATCTGGTGGGTTTGGCAGTGGAGGTGTGGCTTGTAGGAGTTGTGTAGCTTCTACAGGCTGTGTCGCGTCAACTTGGACCGGAGAATTAAATACAATGTTATTTGAGTTAATGATAACCGCTGTGGGTTTATTAAAAGATACTGGTGAGAGCTCATTTGGGGGTGGAGAATCTGTCGGTTGAGTCGCGTCTTGAAGCTGGGTGGCATCATTGGGCTGAGTGAAATCAGGACCGTCGTCCGAAGCCGGTGCCATGATCTGCCGCATGGGTTTGTCAAAACGTGCGCCAGAATTGACATGAAAGTACTCTATCGGATGGTCCTTCACATTTCTGCTAGCCGGGTTTGTGGACGGCATCTGCTGTGTCAGGTCTACCTCGTTGTCCAAACTAGAGGAAGGGTACTGGTCGTTTGCCATCGTGATTATACGCGTTCTAGAAAAGACTGTTAGGTCAAATTCAATTAATATACAGTACACAGGCCCCGTGCTAGACATACTTAACCGGGTTCATTTGTTAGCAGTAGGCATTCTCGTTATTAGCAATGAAAGTTGGCGGAAGCAGAATGTCAAGCTGAGTGAAACAAAAAATGAAAAACGAAATAGGTGAAAAAAAGAAACAGCCAGAACACGAAATCAATTTTAAGAAAAAAAAAAAACCAATTATTAAATAAACTTTTTTTTCAGTAGTGCTAACGCGTCTACGTGCACTTTACTCTGTTTTCGGCACCTTGCTGGGAACTTCACTTTCGTCCCCATCGTTAGGCCTCTTCAACGATTGCAAATCCTGCGGTGATGTCACTCGAGTGTACTTTTGTGTCACGTCGGCCTGGTAGCTTCCCAAAAGGCTTTCGTATAGGTCAACCATAATGTTACACGACTCTTTAATATCGGCCTTGTCAATGTCCAAGTCTTCCCACCACGAAATTATAGGAATCTCATTCTTTGTATACTTTGAAGCCCAGTAAATTGCAGCTGCAGCTATCACCTTGGTCGGGAACATAATGCTCAATGTTGTCCGCGCTGAATCATTCACAAACGCCCACGCACAGCGTTTCAGGGAAGATAGATGATTTACGCCAAGCCTCTCTACGTACGCTGAGAGCAACTCGTACGGTGAGTCTAGGGTCATATCAAAGCAGATGGCTTCTAGCAAAATATCCTCATTCAGCAGGATGTTGTCACGCCATCGCCAGTAATCCTTCGACTGTTCGTCGACCACAAGCTTGGGGTTTTTCAGCGCAATCTTGGTACATGCTATAGCCACATCACGTAACCGACGCTTGGTCTCCTCTACCTTGGTTGCGAGAAACAGGCAAGTAGCCCCCATGTCATAGTAATGATAACGATTGAGCGAGTACCGCAGGTAGAACCGATGGAGAAACGTCGATGCAGCGTTAACCGTCATCTGCGGTAGCTTTAGATGACTACCAACCTGTACAATGAAGTTAACACCCTTTGAGCGCTGAATCATCTCGACTTTGGAAGGGATGCCCTCCTTGACGCTCGGGGTAGATGTCGTCAGCTCTGCGGCTGAGTAAAGCCATTTATTTTTTTTTGGCCGTTTGAAAGCTGTAAGCGGTTGCACAGATGGTGATGCGGATTTACCAGATGATTTCGCAGACCGGTATGGCGGAGTGTATGTGTGTCCATTCATGGCAAGAAACGGGGTCCTGAAGTAGTCGGTATTTGTTCATGAATGCAAAAAGATGAGAAACTGAGACGAAAAAGATTAATCAATATGACTTGTACTAAAAGACGGCCCAATATATACAATCACGTGATATGATATATTCTTACATGAAAATCATCACGTGATACAGTCCCGTTTTATGCGAAGAATGCTAGCGCAGCCCCATAACGTCACTGAATGGCGGCGTCAATGTTTTAAATATTTAATAGAGCGTTGAACTTGTGAACCAATGGGGTTCATATGGATTAAACAAGTCAGAAATGATAAGAGAGGGTCAACCAGTTTCCTGAGGTTTTTTCCTCTTTTTTTATTTTTTATTTACCCTCTGTGACTTTCTTAAATTTAGCTATGTTACAGAGGCTAACAGAACCGTTGATCAATAGAATAGAAATTTTTAGGAAAAGAAATCTGTTCATTGCTATAATATCCAGAAGCTACATACCAAAAATATAGGTGGAAGAAGAATATAAAAAGAAGACATATAGATTTAACACTTATCTCAATGAGACTGATAAGATGTTGATCTATAGCAAAAAACATTTCTTGTGACAGTCTCAAGAAAAAATTTCATAATTCTTCGGTATTCAGAAGTTTTTTATTTTAATAATCTCTTTTTACAAAAAATTCTTATCAAACTTCTGTCTTACGTCATTTTTCTATTTTAAATCACTGAAAGAAGATATACCAATTATGGTTTAAATACCAGTTTAGTATGATAATGAATAATCCTACTATATCTAGCACACTTTTAGCAGGGGTGGTTCAGTGATTAAAATACTGCGATTTTTGTGAGAGTTAGAACTTTGAATCTTGCAGACAATGTCGATGCTGTTTGATCGGCACTATGTAACCACTGGCAGCCGTGGGTTACTCTGAACAACTTGATCCATACAACAGTTAACCTTAAACAGCATTTTTACAATTAATCTAAGCGGCCCCAGCGATTCACGTTCAGAGCTCCTAGGAATACCTTTGAACATATTTTTAACTGAGCGTCTAAATGTCAAACATTTTTGTTTGATGATTTAATTAGTTTCATGGAGTTGAACTCAGGACTTTGCTGGTAGTAATGCAGGTCTCAGCAATACAAGTAGTGCCAGGTCTAATGTGATTGTAATTACAAGGGTGTTAATATTTTGGCCAAATTTTATTTTGCCTTCTAGTTAATACGCGCCTGGCTAAGACACAACATAATAGATATACCTATGAATCTGAGATTTTAGCTGTTTGCGAATAGTAATTCAAATTAAGGTATCATTCCTGCAATCAATAAAATGTAAATATTTTACTTCGGTCTTGAGAATATACTCTGTGAAGAGCGCGAACCAAAGTTTAGGCGAAAGCTTATTGTTGTCAGACACAGTGTTCTAGACACTGGCCGTCTCATTATTAACAACTATGAGTTGAGCAGAATATGCCAGGTGTTGATCCTACGGCAAATATCAAATTTATTTCGTCTGATCAGCATTGTCGCTACGTGAAAAAATTTTGTCGCGCAAAAAAAAAAAAAAAAAGAAATTGGGCTCTTAACATTTTCTGTTTTTTTTTTTTTTTTTTTCCGCCGAGATTTCTATCTCCTCCTTTTACATTCTCGACCCCAATCACCATCATTACCGCCTTTCATCTCCGCTACCACATCTGGTTTTATCTTAACAATTTGTTCACCACAGGTCTTAAAATCCTAATATTTCAGCGTGCGTCTTAGAATTCTCCGGAGGCCAGTATAGTCAGATTCTAGGTATGTAAGAACGTGCTCTCTATTATAGCTTTTGTTTCTAATCTTTCAACGTCTTTTTTCCTTTGTTTAGCGTCATCGTGAAATATGAGCACAACCTCGCATATAGCCTCGGGTTCGCCACCCGATACGCATGCTTTTCTGCCAGAACCTTCTGTTCCAGAATCTCCACAGGAGCTGCGCTCGCGAACGCGTTCTTCTAGCAATGTCGACAGCGCCGATAGCTCCGAGAATGCAGCTAAACACGAGCCACACACTTTTTCGACCAACGCTGGTTCACATGAAAGCAAGATTTTCAAGGAGGGCTGGCTCAACAAATATCAAGGCTCACCAGCAGCATTTCTTAATGGTAATTGGGTCAATGGCTCAACTTCGTCGCAACAAAACTGGAAGTTAATCCGCACGGTTATTCAGGATGGTACGCTTAAGATCTACAAGCCCCCATCAGACTTAGGCATCAAGGCTTTTGATACCAATTGTTCCCCTTTGCCCAACTCGGCGTCGCCAACTCACAAGCGCATTTCTTCTGCTTCCAACTCTCAAAGTACTTTCAAGTCTTCAAACGTGTTGGGTTCGCGTCTGTTTTTCCGTGGACTCGAACCTCATCCAGAGTTAGAATATAACGAACGAGGGAAAATCGTTGGTGGTTCTGACGAAGCCATCTGTCACACAATTCTTTTTGGTCCGAGTGATCTTTTTGCAGAGACATCTGTGCTTTTATTGCCGCTGCTTATGGATATTGTCTCTGCTATAGATCTGCTCGCCATCTACTCTACAAGCGTCTCACACTCAAATACAAATGCTACAACGATACCGCTTTCCTCGGCCAACCATAATCTTACGCCCCAAGACGAATCCGAAAAGCCGGCTACCAGTGAGCTTGCATTGCGACTCAAACTGGTTGTCGAGACTTTTCAAGAGAACTTCCCTGGTATGCTTCTCGACAAAAACATTTTCAGCGTGTTTATGCGACTGGTAGAGTCTGTGTCATATCATGATGATGAACTTGCAACCGAGCTCAAGGTCTCGGTTTTCAAAAAACAAAAGTGCATGAGTGGGATGCTTTCTTATGCGACGCACCAGGAGACACACATGTGGACATCCCTGTTACCAAACATGAGCGAAAAAATGTCAGATAAGCTTCATTTTATTTTGAATCGCGTTGAGAATAGTAATAATACTCCTACTACCAGCAAATCAACTCATCACCATTATACTAATGTCAACAGCATTACGCCTATATCTATGGCGACTACTAAGCTTCCTGCAGCAATTCCTCCAAGTCTCATTCTTGATCTTGATGTCGACACCTTTGCGCAGCAGATTTACCACTTTCATTTGACTTTTTCAAAAGACTGGTCGCCAACATCTGACATCTCGTTACTTTTCAACACTAAGTACACGTACAACAAGCATAGTCCATTGGTGTTTCAGTCATCGGATGTTCATTTCCTAGGTAGTCTGCTAATTGATCACGTTTTTAATCCTATTCACAAAATTGACAATTTCTACCGCGCTCGCATTTTAACATACTGGATCAACCTGGGTAACGCGCTTAAAAACTGTGGTGATATGGTGGGTTGGCTCGCCATTGCCACTGTGATCTGTTCGATTTCTGTACTTCGACTACGGAGCACCTGGTGCTATGTCTCAACCGACACTAGAGACCGAGTCATTCGAGAATGGGCGCCTGTAGTGTTTGATCTTGAGCGCCGCATGATGATTTCAGAAACTTCGAGAAAGTCTACCTATCACGTTTTAGCACCTCAAGGTATTGGTTTAACTTATCCAAAGGAACGTGTCGTACCTTTTTTTGGCGATCTTTGTGTCAAATACCAAGAAGGCCTTACATATAAACAATGTGAGAGCAAGCTAAACAGCATACGAACTGCGTTTGAGCGCTGGGACAAATATCTTGAACAAATTCCCCAGAGCGATAGTTTCAAGCCTCTTCTTGATGCTATTCCTGTTATTCAAAAAATGCTTTACACTTTGCTGTCTAGCCATTATGAAGCGCCAACGATGACAAATGACACTATTCTTGATATGTCGCTGGAAATCGAGCCAACTTTGTCTGGCCAGTATTTGAAACACCATTATACACAACGTACGCCATTTGACCTGGGAACATCTTTGCCTTTGATATTTACTACGAACATTCCTTCATTTCGACTACTTTCAAATAACGTTATTCTGAACACATACTCAGCATCAGCATCAGCATCAACTCAGAAGAAACCTCTTAGAAGTTCGTCATCGCGAACGGGCACAAGCTTGTCTGGTGGTTCCACGAACTCTAGCACTACCCACTTATCTGGTTCTTCGACTAGTCACAAGGTGAATGAATACGAAACTGTTGCTTCTGCTACTGAGTTAAACGACCTTGAGTCCAAAGCACGCACACTTGTTTCTCAGCTCACCAGTAATGATGCAATTGTTAAAAGCATTCGTGATATTTTGAATGTGGGTGTCCAGATTTACAATGTGTCAAATGATATTGTTCTCAAAGCTTTTGAAAATGATCTCTGTGATAATTCAGAGTCGCTTTTGGACAACTCAAGTTCTACTTCACGGCGAGTGTCCTCTCAGATTTCATCTAACAACCGCGGCGGTTTTGGTATTCCTAGTGAAAAGCCGATCCCGGGTACTGTTGTTAATGTTATGGTGAAGGCTGCAAATCTAGACCGTTTGATTGATATCCTTGTGCTCGGAGTAAATGACTTTAGCAATTTTTTTATCCATCCTGAAAACACGGCCTATCGTATTGACATGGATGCGCACACACTTGCATTTTTTGCCACATTTAGAAGCTTCTGTTCACCGCTTCTTTTGCTGGAAAATTTATGCAAGAGATTTGTTGGTGCCCGGTCTGCGGCTGTGTCTATTGCTGAGCTTCATGCCAAGATTAAGAACTCAGAAGATCCTGTTGCTCTGGGTGATGCCAACTTTCCTAGTTGGGATCCAGATAATGAGGAAGATCCGGCCGCTATTGACTGGCGTACTGTCGCACAGATCCAAATTGGTGTTCTAGAGGCATGCCATCTGTGGGTTTCTCGATACTTTTCTGATTTTGCCTGCGACTTGACCACTCGTGATCAATTTTTGGAGCTTCTCAAGACCTTTGAGTTAGAATTACAGGCATGGAAGGAATCGGGCGCTCTGTTTAGCAATGAATATCAGGTGTATTATGACACAATTGAAGCTCTGCACAAAAAGGTCCGCAAATTGTTTATCAAAAAGTTGTACCGCCCAGTCGACATCAAGCGCTTAGTTCCCACGTTTCCAGTTGGCAACAAATTTGAAAACCTGCCTCTTCATGGCGATATTCAACAGCTTGAGCAACTCGTTGAGCGAGTTGACTATGTGGCTGCTGAATATTTCAACATGCTTCAGACTAAGGACTGGATTGAAGTGTTTGACGTTTTAGAACTCCAAAGCTGTGAAGTTTCAGGTTTTTTCAACTTTCGCCTTGGCCATACTAATAATGAAGACGATATTGTTATTCAAGATGTTTATACTTTCATTGAGACACTTTATCGCGAACAACCCGATAATCGTGTCATCCACTCTTTGCCCAGACCAATCCGCGAGCTATTCCGTCTGCACATGCATTTGCTTAATTATTTTACTGTGCAAATCGGGGACATTCATATTAAGAAGGACGAACGCATCAGCAGAATGACGTCGGTGCTAAAAATTCTAGGTATTATCCGCACGCGCATGTCAAATTTTTCGTTTTTCAGTGTGCCTGCAGGAGGTCCAAGTGAAGTCTCATCTTACGTGCCTGCATTCCTGGAGTCTGCTATAACTGCGGCTATTGCGCGGCCCGAAAGCAGATTTTTTGCTAACTCATGGACAGCGGCAGCCGCTGAGGTCTCTAAGCAGTTTTCTACTTCGTTCAATGGTACCATGAATTCCATTGAGTCTGTGATTCCAGAAATTCCAGCCTCTGCGCTGAAGAAGTCTACAGTCAACAAGGGGCTGACGCCTTGTATTGGCTGGTTTATTGAGCGTATATTTGAGATTGTTTGCTACATCCCCAACATGTCAATTGAGAACCCTCTTCTGATTAACTTTGATAAGCGTCGCTATATCTACAACCTGATTGTCAGTATTATGGATTTTAAGCAACACATTCAGGGTCTGGATTCGCTTTATGCTAGTGGTATGGATACTGCTTCAGTTTTCAGCTTCACTAAACGCATTGCTTATTTAATCAACCCCGTCAAGGGCATCTACCACTTGGAACGTCGAGCTGCGAAAGATGCTGCAAGCCGTGAAGCAAAGGAGTTTTCCAAGTTGTCTTCTAAGATAAAGATTCTCCAGCCATTGGTACAGAATGAGCTTGAGAAGATGAAGCGTGATTCGCGACATCGCGACTTAATTGAACGTCAAATGAAAGACTTGAAGCGGTCAAAACAAAAATCGTATTCGGTTGTGGGTGGTAATACTAATGGCGCCCCATCTGTAACTGAACGCAAGTCTAGTCGGTCACGGTTTGGCGGTCTTCTTAAGGCTGTGCGGCCCATCTCTATGGCTTTGTCTGGTAGTTTTACGCCTCCAGTCGAAAAAGCAACACACCCTGACGATTTGCCCCATTTGTCTACGCTAAACGAAGCACGGTTTAAACTGGTCAACTCATTCAACTTGGCCAATATAACTGTAACTATGCTAAAGCACACTCGTGAGCGTTCAGTGTTCAAAGTCACCGTGGAAGGTAACTCTAAGCATATTTTCCAGGCAGTAAGCGACGCAGCTGCTGAAAGCTGGGTGCATTGCGCTGTGCAGGCACAGAAGCAAATGGCCATGCTTGCCATACTATCACCAACATCTACTAAAGTTTTTGGTGTACCTATTAACATTGTTTGTGCGCGTGAAGGCACTCAGATACCACGTGTAGTCGAGACTTTACTGCACGAGATTGAAACAAGAGGGTTGGACGAGGTAGGCTTATATCGAATTCCGGGCTCGCTTGCGAGTGTCACTGCGCTAAAGAACGCCTTTGACTCCGGGGTCGAAGTGAACATGCAGGACGATCGGTGGTTTGATATCAACACTGTAACTGGTTGCTTCAAGTTGTATCTGCGCGAGTTGCCTGAACCCCTACTGACGAGCGACCTGATTGGTGAGTTCATCGTGTGTGGCAGTATTGGAAATACTCACGATAGTATTCTTCTGTTGCGCCGATGTGTACATAGACTACCACCCTTCAACTATAATCTACTCAAGCGCGTGATTTACCACTTGGTCAAGGTTACGGAGCATGGCTCAACGAATCTAATGCATTCTGTGAACCTTGCCATTGTGTTTTCTATGAGTTTCCTGCCGCCATCTAGTTCTACTACATCAGTGTCCAATGATCTCAGCGCGATGCAGACGATGCTCAAAACACTTATTCTTGCACACCCAAAAATATTTTCTGATATTCAAGATAATGACTCTGAGGGCCCACTACCGTCCCAGCTGCCGATTTTGTTGTCAAGCCATCACCTCGGAGTTCGGCCTACCCCATTAAGCGAGCAACTGCAGCCACCGCAGCCGCCACAAATGATGATTGAAAGTACTTCTAATGCTTCACTACTTTCACTTGATGTTGAAGATGATGAGACAGAGCCACCACAAGAGCCGCTGCCAGAGCTACCTTCGTCTGATTCAGAGTTGGCGCCTGAATCGGCAGAGGACGCAGAGCTCGCCGATGACACATCCAAAGTCAGCTTGAGGAGTGGTACCACAGGTAACGGAGACAGTTTATTGAATTCTAATGCTGAGGAACATGAAACCCCCGTGAAGGAAGCCATGAATAAGGAGGCAAGATGATATTCTTTTGTTAAATAGTATAGAAATATTTATAGTATCATTCTACAGAATATACTTTTTGATGTTATGACTTAATATCACTGCAGCGTTGGAGTTAAACCAATAATCCTATGAGCCACCTAGTAGAAGCTCATATTCTAAGTGCAAGGCGATCCTCGCAATCAACACAAGACCACCAAAGGTCTCGGTTATCAATACTTTGTGTTTTGTATAGTGGCCAAAGGCTTGATCAAGTGATTTGAACCTTGTGACTTGAATTTAAATTATTTTTTATGATTTTAGCCTATAAGAGTCATTGCGGCCGAACCCGGAGACCCATAATTATAAGGGTTAGGGCTACAAATGTTACAATGAGGGTATGTTAATTGCCGAATCAGAGCAAAATAAAAACAAATGATATTAATTTATTTTAAGTTTGCACTAATATATAATAATTTGGAATAAAATATGCTAATAAAAATTTTCTAAGATTGGCGTCCACTATCACCATCACTCCACAAAAAATCTTTCCTTCTTGCTCCCTTTTTCCTGTTATTTTCCGTTTTATTTTTTTTCGACTTTAGAGAAAGACAGGACTCGACAACTGCGATATTAGATTAAATATCTTGACAACCCAAAAATGTCGTTCAAATTTAACTGGGACTCATTTAATGATGACAACTTTTACGACAAGCTGAGGGCGCTGTTGACTGATGCTCTCAACAAGGGGAACAAGCCGCCTATTCTTAGTGATCGAATCATAGTCCGCGAGCTTTACCTAGGCGAGGAATCACCACAGCTTGAGATTCTTGAGGTTGGAGATGTAGCAGATGATAGGTTTCGGGGAATTTTTAAATTGACATACAACGGTGATGCCTCGATTACGCTTGCCACTAAGATTCAGGCCAATCCGCTCAAGGTTTATTCCATGTCTGCGCCAGCTTTCGTTACACCAACTTTTCTTGGGGCGAGTGCGCCGTTAAGCATTCCACTGAAGCTAACACTATCGGACATTCAACTGTCTGGTATTATTATTCTTGTTTTTTCCAAGGCCAAGGGCCTGACACTTGTGTTTCGGAATGACCCGCTACAGAGCATCCGTGTTTCTTCGACCTTCGACTCATTTCCGGGTATTGCGCGATTTCTACAGGCACAGATTGAAAAGCAAATTCGGTCATTGTTCCGCGAAGAGCTTCCTGCGATTCTGCACCGCCTTTCTCACCGGTGGACGCCAAGCAGCGGTTTGGTGCTACACAAAGGAACGGCCGTTACCTCGACAGCCAACAGTACAGAGAAGAGTGGTTTGGTGGTAGACGATGTTGACAAGGACTCTAGTGTTGAGTCAAGCGCAAAAATAATGTTTATGGACATCAATCCTGACCTACCCGTCATTTCTGAGTCAAATATGAAGAAGATTAAAAATTTGGGCGCCAGTCAGCAAACTCTATCTCTATTTTCACCCAAAATCCCCGACACATTGTACCGGGCGAATCTTGAGGAGGAGGAAGAACGCCTGTTTGGTGGATACGTGCAGACGCTGGCGGAGGCAGGTAACGATCTGGCAGAGATTGCGCGGATTCAGAGTAGAAACTACTTCCGCAATTCACACACTGCACCCAAACGCCGGGTCATCAAACTTAATCGCAATAGCAATAGCAACCACAACCATAGCAACAATAAAGAAGCAGCTAGTGCTGCGCCGCCATCCAAGGAGAAGGCCCCAATTCCAACGACGCAGGAAAGCCAGCCCAGAAACAAGAAGGCTGGAGCAGTAAAGATCAGCAACGACGCAAGATATGCAGCAACGGATATGCCCCTGCTAGTTCCTAACTACGATACGATGATGGACACCAAAACTGTCCTAGGGGGAAAAGGTCATGGTTCTTCTACTAGTGGTCTCAGACGGAAGAAAGGCAGCAGTCGCAAGGGCTCACCGCTGCCGCCCCCCGCGTACTTTGCTTAAAGGTGCCGGAGCGACCAGCATGTGCGGCCATAGTTGTCTGTGCCGCTAAAAGTACCGCATACACAGGTGGATGCTGCTTCTACAGCGGTGTTGTTAACCTGTATGTAGCGGTACATTATTTTATTAATGACTGAGCAGAGCGCGTGTAGCACTGTTAATGATGATGATAATGATAAATGACCTCAAAAAGAATCATAGTCCGTAAACACAAAAAAAATTTAATAATTAAACTAAAAGGATAGTATTTGTAAATAGTGAATCAAAAATATGTTTTAATATCTATATATTTTGAACAGAATGTAATTATTTAAGCCCCTATTGGTAGCTTGATAGCAAAAGGGGTCTAAATCTAGGTGGGGGAAAAAAAAAAAGCCTTACAGCCTATTCAGTGAGCGACAGGGGGGATAACCAAGTGCTATTCTGCGATGGGATTGACATGATTATGAAATTTATGTATATTTTTTTTCTCTATATGAACTAGTATCAGTAATCTTCCCCTGGGTTCATAAGACTACAAGCAAAACAACGGTTGACAACTAGACCGCCAGTGATCAACTGGAAAGTCCTTGTTTGTAACTCTAACCGACTCTGCATTATTCCTACTTTTTTGTTTTTTGAGCGCGGAATGTACAATCTAATGCCAATCTAATGTCAATCTGCGAGTTTAACAACCCCCTCCATTAATGCGTGAGACTTGGTGGTAACTTATACAAGTTTTGATGTCTTTGTACCGTGGTGGGAAGCAAAAAGAAATAATTCGTGGTGCAATTTGAAGTGCACTAGATACCTTTAAGCTACAATCCCGCATAGTATAATTATCGATGGCGGCATCAAGTTCGACGTTCGTGAGACCTCCTGTAACTGCTTGGGTATCTCGTCGGATGATAATTTTGAACACCGGTCACAGCCAGTCACCAAGCCTCTTAACAAAGATCGACTTTTTTGGGCTTCGTTCTTAACTTCAAGGCCAGCAGACTTGCAGGGAAAAAAAAAAAAAAAAAAAGGGAAGACAAGGTAACAAAGGCACGCGAGGAGGGAATTGAGAGATATGACTCAGTCAAAAAGCCTGGGAGGCTAAGGCAAATGCAGCTGCCCTCATCGTTATTGTCTTTGTTTTGTTTCTGCCCTAAACAGAGGTCGGAGTCCGGAACTTGGTGAAATCTTTTTTTTTTTCAATTTCAATTTTAACAAGCTTGAGGATAGTAGTAATCTCTGTGGCCCCGTGTTGGGCAAGCTTAAAGAAGTAATATGCAGATCGCAGGACCGTTAAAGGCTGGTCTGATAAAATTCAAAACCACATCTATACAAGACCTGGCTAATTCTCGTGGAAGTATAATATTGACAAACCTTCGTTTAGGTTCTTAATGACATCATACAGAATTTCATTGGCAATGGCCTGTTGGAAAGATTAATAGAAACTATGTCTTAAACCACAAGTCCGATATAAATAATGCTTGGGTTCATGAAAGTCGTACAAACAAATAGAAACTGTACATGAAATGATAAAGTTTGAATATGACAATGTCCTTGTAGGAGCTTTCCTGAAATGGCTTTGAAGCTCCGGCCAAGTTCCTACCAGATTGTTATTTTGAGTCTTTGCTGAGACCTGCAGCCTATGAAAAATAATAATAATAATAATAATAATAATAATAATAATAATAATAATAATAATAATAATAATAATAATAATAATAATAAAAATAATAATAATAATAATAATAATAATAATAATAATAATAATAATAATAATAATAATAATAATAATAATAATAATAATAATAATAAAATTATGGACAGAATATGAAAATTCTTTTGAGAAATTTTAGAAAAAAATAAAACCAAAAAAAGTGGGCCCCCACGCAATTTAAAACACGACGGCAGAAGTAAGATGTTGGTTATGCAGATGAAACAAGAGCTACAGGTGCCGAGCATTATCCAAGAAAAATAAAACCAGGGGAATTATTTTTCAGTCAACCCGTATCAATTGTCATATCAAACAGGCTATCACATAGTCAGACCTACAAAAAACATACACACATCTAAAAAACAGTCTACATTAAATGGATATATTAAGCGGTCAGCACGATCACAGATTAAGGGTACAGTCACATAATTGGCAAAGTAATGAAAGCAGCAGCTATACCAGTTCAGCCCAGCAGAAAAGAAGAAAAAAAAAAAAAGAAAAAAAAAAAAAGTAAAGAAAAGGCTGTTTCTAAAATCTAAGAAAAAGCTATACAGAAATGAAAACGAAGGAAATAAGGAGCGACAAAAGAAGTGTAGAAAGGTCGGGTATAATATGGCCTTAGGATTCTCCCAAGTAATTGCAGAGTGTTGAAAAAATAAAAGAGAAGGGAATATATTAATAGAAGGTCCTGACCTTCTTAGCCTTTACCTGAAAGGCTGGTGACGGTAGCTGGCCGTTATCATTAAGAGCCGTTTAGTGAGCACGGTGCTTGTGTCTGTAGGCACGCTTGTAAACAGGCTCAGTGCTGTTCCAGGCAGCGCCAGTCGAAAGGACGGTGGGAGCAGACAGAGAGGCAGAAGCTTCAGCAGTGGGGGTAGCGGCCACAGTAAGCAAGTGAGTCTGGGTTTGAATAACATTCTCTGCGTTCGTGGCCGTGCGAGTCTCGACATCGCCGTTGTTGTTGGTCGTGGTGTAGGTGTAGGTAAAGTAGATAATGTTGGTGATGGTGCGTCTCAAGGTACTGGTGGTCAAAGTGACGGTGCTGGTCACAGTGCTGTCAGGAGCCTCAATAGTCTCGACCGAGTTGTAGACAAACTCGTTAACAGAGGTCTTGGTCTCAACGGCCTCGCCGGCACTGTTGGTAACGGTGATGAAGTTGGTAATGGTTGAGGTCACAGGGCGGGTAACGGTAGAGATACGGGTCTTAGTGAGAGTAATAGTAGAGACGATGGGCTTTGCGCTGGTAGTGTTGCGGAACTGCGCGGTAGAAATAGAAACACTGCTGGCAGGAGCGGTAGTAGTAGCCTCAAGAACCTTGGTGAGCACGCGCTCAACGGTGACGGTATCAAGAACAGCCTGGGACGAGTTGCCAGCAGTGGCAGTAACGTAGTTAGTGACAGTCAGAGTCTTGGTCTCCTTGGAAACCACGGTGTTACCAATGGCGGCAACACCCTTGGCCTCAACGGCGGAGTTGACAACTTCCTGGACAGCACTGGAAGGCGCAGTAAGCGTGCGAGTAAGAGTGTTGGTAACAGTGATGTAAGAGGAGACGGTGTTTTCAACGGTGCGAGTGACAGTCTCGTTGTCCTCAACGACGGTGACGGTGGTGACGCCTGCTGGCGCACCGGTGACGACCTCAGTGGGAACCTCTACGACCACGGTAGCCAACTGATGAGTGGTTTCAGAGCTAAGCGCGCTGACGCTGTTGGTGCCGTTGACAAAACGACGACCAAGAAACTGTGGGTTAAGAGCCAGTGTCGCGGACACGGGCAAGATAAGAGTGGAAAGCAATTTCATATTGAAGATCAAGGGAGTGCGAAAAAAGAATGACTAGGGGTTAGTAAAAAAGTGTGTACTTGGGCGAAAAGAATAAAAAGGGCAACAAGAGGGGAAAAAAAAATTCATGATTCAACTAAGGAGCAGATGGGGAGGTATTTGTATTCACGAGGGATGAGAAGGAAATCTGGCCAGTAGGGCGATGTGGTTTCATTTCTTTTTTGGTGATAAGTTATAGCGGGATATTAGCTTTACAAGTTAGGAAGGCACAAAAAACAACGGTGGGTATTCAGAGCTTCCTGTTTGGGCGATAAAGTGCACGAATCTGTGCAGTGCTGGTACTAGAAACTGCCATAAAAATGCAGATTAAACAATCTAGGACAGCTGAATTGCGCAGTCTAAACTCACGGCCCGCATGGCACCAGACCTTGAACCATAGCGTCGATAAACTTTTGAAAGATTCATGACAACCTTATTTAGTCGGCTCTTACGTAGTTGTCTTGAGTTCATCTCTGCTTAATTGTGGGCTAATCAAGCGCGTTTTTGTTTGTTTTGATGATGAGTTTACCCCCTTAAATTTTTATTATTTTTTTTGCACTCGAACTCAAGCCACCGCATCTACATGGTAGGTGCATGCAAGAGCGACGGTCGGCATCAGCAACCTGATGCAGTCTCTAGGCACCGTGTTATGTCAGGATGTCATTTCTAAGTGTACTTTTCAGCGCTCAAAAAAAAATACTCTTGTTATAGCCACCATCAGATAAAGGACGATAACAAACTGCCACTATATATTTTTACGGTGTGGTCTCTTGAAGAGACTCGTTCCTGTCATGAGGATAGCAATTGTAGCTACTGTTGTGCTTCGCTGTACATCTCTGGTGGCTGCATGTAGCTCGCAGCTTACATATTTAGTCTGGCTCTGGAGCTAATATACGTATAAATCCCCAAACTATTTAACGGATTGGAATCAACGCAGTCAGTTTTGTGCAAATTGGTTTACTTCATGACCTCGTTGTCCCGGCAGACTGACTGGACCCAGAGCTGTCAAAGATTCTTTGATAAGCGTTCTTGTGGTTTCTAAGCCTTGAAACCTAAAATGACAGAATACAAAAAGATGACAACCACCACCTATTGAGAAACATCGTGATTACGGCTTCCCATCTGGCTCTGCATCCCAGACACTTCATTTTAAGAAGGAAACTGAAGAAACTCTTTAAAGAAATGATAGGCACCTAGTTTAATTTCTTTTTTTTTTCTTAGTTTTAGAAATGGGAACTGCGTGCTTTCCATTCAGCCATTCAAAGCGTGAAGTTTTGGCTAAGCTTTCAAATTTTTCAAACAACTTTTAAATAAAAATGTCTTAGTGGTTATTGACTGATAGAACAGCTAAACCATACCATGTGCAATCTGTCTAACATTCATTACGAGCTGTGCCGTTGGCATACTCTGGAATGTACTTTTCTACGATAACAAGCTTGCCCCTTGATCTGTTTTTTTTTTTTTTTTTTTTTTTTTTTTTGGGGGGGGGGGGGGGGGTATTTCCTAATTTGTCACTGTTCCTGTTGTCTAGCACAGAGACACCTTCAAAACCTCAGAGCTTCAAGATATTCAACTTGTTCTCTAGTAATTGCGAGCAATTACATCATTGTCATATTTATCGCGCATATAGGCTTATATAAACATATTAGATGTAACTATTACAACTTGGCACATCACTTCAGAGATTTGCATTCTGTTTTCCTTGTTGCTTATTACAGCCAATAAATTGTGTGCATCAATTTCTGCTGGCTACCCCCTGACAGCGGCGTTTCCTGTTGGAAAAGGGCCGGGGGAATTAACAACAGCTGAAATCGTCACTGTGAACTCGTGGACTTGTGAGTGGGCCAGTTTCATACAGGCGCTTTTTAATTCTCCATTCCTGTAGTTCATGCAAAGGGGTAGTGTGTCTAAAGAGAAGTATGTGAAAGTCTGTACCTACAGGTGACTGTAGCCGTTTTTTACCCTCAAAGGCTGCAGGCGCCAGTCCCGTCGTGACAATACATCTAGATGCTAAACCTAAGCATTGATGCTAGGATACCTTGGTAAAAGGGTATAGGTAATGTGATGTTCAACTATGATCAGTATCAAAAGACTTTTGTTTGGTCTTCCTGTGGACTTTTTAGTAGTCTGTTCCCAACTCAATATCGAGACCGGAAGATTTGGTTACAACAGTTTATCCAGAAGTTAGAACCCCCTGATCTGCTAAAAGTCAAAGTGGAAGAAAGCCAGCATTGCCTCGATCCCATTGTGTTTACTTGAGTTGATCTAGCATGCTTCTAGTTTCACTTTTAAAAGATCCGATCACATTGAAACCCCAAAGAAATAATTTTGTGGTCCTCATTTGACTCTCTTCAATACCTTTGTTTTCATTGTCAAGTTTATGCAGCAGCGCAGAGAATTTATTCCCATCTCTTGCACGATACCATCGTCATCACACAGAATTTCTAGGCCAGGAATTTTTAACTCACAGCTGGAAGTAGCTTAGCTCCATCAACTACGTAGAGTTGCCAACATCTCTTTTCTTTCAAGTTATGAGAATATGAGATAATTTTCTTGCACTGCCCGCATCAATGTTAAAAAGCACCGCGTCGGATTCTTGTCTAGGTATGCAACGATCCAAGCAGAGCAGTGTAAGCAAGGGCAAAATGCCGAAGATGATCTTTATCAAGCAATGTTTTGGTTATATGTCCAAGGTTTGTATATGCCGATTTCACTGATTGACATGTTATGATATACACGGCTCGCGTTCTGAGAGCACTCTATTTGTTACTGGAAGATATACAAGTCATTTTGAGATTTTCTGTTTTAACTTGTTTTTGCAAGGTATGAAACATAGCTACAACGGTCTTTTTCATAGTTGATGGAGGTCTGGAGGTACCATAAATTCTGTAGTTCCTTTTACAAATATCTGCGAGTTGTAGTTAGTTGTTTACATGTACTTGGATACAACTATGTAATTAAAATTCTTAATGGCCAAAAAAAAAAAAAAGGAGGATATTAGACATTGCTAGAAAATAGTAGTGAAATTTTTAAGACGGAAAAGCTTGGACTTGAAATTTATTTTACAAGCAACTGTATTTGTTGGGCGATGATATTGCAAGAGTCTGTTAAAAAAAAAAAATTAATATATTGGATTCATAAGATTGAATCTTAGAAATAGTGGTCTTACATAAGTTTCTTTGTGAGTGTATACTAATGGATCGGTTACTCTTGTAAATTCCTTTTACCACTCAGCGCTTTGATCTCAGGAACCCTTCAGCCTTTTACATAGCGACTATCAACTCTGTCCACCAAGTAATTATTTTAGAATTAACGTAGTTTCATTGATTTACAAGCTTCATGTTATACTTGGCTTGGATTTACATGGTTCTTTTACAAATTTATTACCATGAAACTTCTACGAAAGCCTAGAATCAAATTTGAATGTTTTCCTTTGTCACTGTATCTTCGATTGAAGTAGAGAACATACCTTATTGAACCATAGCTATAGATCAGGTACATCGATTTGATCTAAAACTTCTTTATTCTTCTTTGCGGACCTTCTTGAAGCTAATCCAAACTTGTCAGTATTGAAAAATGGCTTCAATCGACTCGGATAGATAGATAGATAGATAGATAATCAGTTTATTGTCCTTACATCAAATAGTTACATAAAATTACAAAACAAAACG
>QQZM01000054.1:0-147401 GCA_013365045.1 Geotrichum candidum | reverse complement strand
GTTTTTTTTTTTTTTTTTTTTTTTTTTTTAATTTTTTTTTAATTTTTTTTTTTAATTTTTTTTTTTAATTTTTTTTTTAATTTTTTTTTTAATTTTTTCATCTTTTGGTTTTGCAAATTCCAAAATTTAAAACCACAACGTGTGGGGTGTACGTAATAACGCGTAGTTTGTCTCCACATGACTCGCGTTTCAAATTAAGCTAGCAAAAACAAAAAAAATACTGCCTACATAAACCATCTCATGCTAATAACGGTTAACATGCCGTTATATAAAACCAAATGAAAAAAAAGAAACCCAAATAACCTCAATAGTCTCATAGCTATCAGTAAATACTTTTAGGGCATTGTCTCCAAGAATGCTAAGACTTTGCTACCTCTTGAGAAAATCCAGGCTTAAAAGAAAAAAAAAAATCTAAAAATAAATAGTCAACGACCAGTGCGTAATAAAAGCCCACCAATTTGAGGAGAAAAAGAAACCAAAAAAGTCTGGAGAAGCCTTATAATGTCCACACTCTATCAATGATATGAACGTATATCACATATTCAGATGCAGCGTGCTTGTAATCCAAAGTGATACGTAAGAAACGGATTCCCAGGCCTAAAGCAAAACGAAGATATCCATAAAAATGCTGATGCATAACAAATGTGGAAACAAGATCGTTTGTTAAATAAATGAAAAAAAAAAAAAATACCGCTCAACCATTTGCATTAACTTGACTATTTGGTCTGCAGACGTTGATGAGTTGAGATCACAGCCCAAATGAGACATGCTGGAAGACTAAAGCAGACAAAGCGGGCCATCTACCAAAAGCCCACAAACCCTTTTTTCTTCTTTGGCTCACCTTGCAGAATTGCTGAACAATACACTGGGCTTGATATTACAATGTAACGATCAAAGTCTTCGGAAGCTTTTTGGAAGACTTAACAACCATCCAAGTTGTCACTTGAAAAAAAAAAAAAGTCTATTGTTGAAAATTGCAATAACGCTTTAAATTTTTTTATTTTATTTTAATAACAACATACAAAACTCTGGGCAATTTGATTCCGCCAATTGAGAGTTCAGACACGTAGTTGTACGTAGCTTTATTAACAAGATGCTGTTCAAATGAAACATAATGACTCGATACATACATTAACAGAAAGTTTAGTTATTATATATTGCAATTGAGCACTGAATAAACCTCTGGTTAACTGGCTAACAGTGTGGGATTTGGTCGCATTCCACCAGTTTCAAATGGCAAAAACATTTTTTTTTTCAATTTTGATTACGCGTCTTCTATAACATACTTGAGGTTTAATAGCGATCTAAAACAACGAAAGCCTCCGGAATTCAGTCAGTCTCAATTCCAGACCTGTATTGCTAGAAAAGGATGACTAGCCATTGTTACTATACTGTTTAACCAAATTTTTTTTTGGACCAGGGAAACGACAAGAGGCATCAATGGCGTGAATTGATAAGCCAGTTAAAAAATTCAGGAGAAAGCGCAAAGTTGGTTAACTTGTGCAGTCTCAGAAGCTTCTGTTTTCTACATCAATAGTTATGAATTTATTACTCATCATAGCTAAAGGGAAAAAAGCAACCAAAAAAATACTTATACCGGTAGTGATAAATGAAGATAAAAGTCAATTAATTAATATAACTGATAATGCTGTCCAAAAAAAAAGATTAAGGCGCGAAATGCCAGCCAGACTGATGGTGCCGTACCATAATACAGACAAGGTACGGCGCCATTAAACACATTACAACAACAACCTGAAATCAATCAGAGAGCCCACGAATGTCATTGACTCTGTAACTAAACATAATTGTCTAACGTTAAAACATTTGAAAGCCATATGCGATAAAAGACCTGTCTATTTAATATCCCATAGGAACAAAGGAAGGCAATAACCTCACTTGATTTATCAGAAATAAGATTAACGTGCATACGCGCCCATATAATACTCAGGTTTGATTTTTGTTTAAGCTGCTATGGTGCAAACTAATATAGAAATCGTTAACCAAACAACCTAAATGTTTGAGTTTTAAAACCTTGATGCTAGGCTAACTACCAAGAATTAGATGAGATTGTTGAGGTAAATGAGATCCTTTTTTAATTACTATAAGCCATAATGTGCAAACAGTTTTGGAAAGAGGCTTTAGTATGAAAACCAAAAAAAAGAGAACCTAGGGGTGTGACAAAGGGTTTTTGTTGCTGCTTTGTTGACAAGCCAAAATTGATATTCTACTCAAACTATTGCGCTGGGTATAACAAATTTCTTCTACAACTGCTGAGGTATTGAACAATTACGTTCATCTTTTTTTTTTTTTAAAAAAAAAAAACAAGTTGCTTGTTTCCTCATCATTCGCAGAGGGCACGTGTCTGGCTGCCAAAATAAGAGTATATTGGGAAAATACATCTCAAGCGGATTGGAAAGTAGCAAAGGTCAGGGCCTTGAATGCTGGACAAGAGTGGGGGCAAAGGTACCGTAGTAATGAGAGTTTGTTAGATCTTCTATCATCAACCAGGTTCAAATGCCCTTAACCCCACGGAATCTATTGTTCTTTTTTAACAAAAGAATTATAGAAAAACTATGCCATTCCTAAAAATGTATTAAATACGGTTTTGCTAGCCAATAGTGCTAACAGCTATTCCACTTCTCACCTGATAGATAACAAATCAACAAGTCTTGGTTCGACTTTATGATAACTGGTAAAATCACACTCCTGTGGCGGCGAGGAATTCACAAGCCACCAGCGTGGTTGTGCCCAAATTTCTATTAGCCTACTGCCCAGTACCTTAATATGGCTATTGAGACAAAACAGTTACCGAACCATTAAGGTATTATAAGCTACCCCCAAAACTTGAGTAAAAGATGTAGTCATGTGACCAAAATAGGAATAAAATGATAGTAAAGATAACTTGGCAACGTGGCGCCGATAACGAATAAAAAAAACTTGTCTGCACCTTGGGGTTGACTTGATATCAATTAATTTTAATGATAGATATGCCGAGAAGTAAATTCAGCTCAATACTCTCACATGTCCAAGTCCTAAACCTGCTTGAAGGATCAAATGAACTGTTGCTGTTATAATTTTATTTTTACTAATGAGGTTGCGCCATTGTTTGAAGAACTGACAGGTGCTAATGTCATAAACGAACAATAAAAAAACCAGTATCAAAATGGCCGGACAGAGTCACTAGAGACTGTGCAGGCGTACAGGTTTGAAGCTTTAGGCAAGTATACCTCTCAACATGGCTCTTACGCCCGACCTACCCAATAAAGACAGGATATGTGTAAAGTATCGCCGATTTCAATTGCTTTGTGGATCACGCCAAAGCAGAATCTAATATGTGATCACCACTATACCATACAGCCGCTTTCTTTGCGGATGATGTGGTGATTTTATTTTGCCAAATACAGATATAGTATTAGAAATTTCTCTACAACGGAAATATTCTGGGTGTAGGTGACGGACACACCATGATCTACATAGTCGCGATGAAGGCGCTGTAAGATCCGTAATTTGGGCCCACGGTAGTGCACAGCTAAATAATGAGTAGATGTAAATCAAATAGTTGAACATTGTCACTTCGATAAAACACAAGATCAGTAGTTAGGTAAAGTAGCCACTGTTTCAAAAAGGAAAGGTTATATGATTACTGTCTCTTGTAAATGGTACTGCTGGTAGCCGTCGTATTATCACGCTTATTTTTCATATTGGCAGGTATATCTGATTTTCAGGGTACAATCTGATAATTTATTGCACTGTGCCTGCGATCAAAATACTCAATTGCTGACCGAACCAGATTGAGCACTATTATTGAGTAAAAAAAATATATATGTATATTTGTTATTTGGCGCACATGATTAATGTATCAGTGGGCCTTGTTCAGGTTTTAATTTTCTTGTCCTGGCGAAAGGGATAAAGAACTTGAAAAAAGATTACGCAAGCTCTTTTTTTTTGTTGTCAAAAATAGGTTGGTTACAGACCGACTGGGACTGACGATCACACGTTTTGTTATTTGTACACATTAACCTCTTCATTACGTAGTTATACTGCTTCTTAATTTTAATTTTTTTATTTTATTTTTTTTTAATTTTTTTTTTGTTTCATGGTTTTCCTGATGGACCGCAGCAATAAACGGTAAACCCTGCAAATAGCACATGCCGACGGGCGGGAACCCCTAAGTCGTAGCACTGGCACTGAGAAATGTTAACAGTTGCCAATATTACTCGGCTACAAGCGTGAGGGTTGTGGAACAAAGTCTTGAGTGTTTACTAGGCCAAATACAAAGATATCACAAATGTAACGTGAATGCAAATCAACAAAAGAAAATGGGTACTTTGCAGCAGCCTTGAACTTAACAACAGTATCTTAAAAAAAAGCCCCCAACTTAATCGTGTGTGCTACCGTTACTATGTTGCTATGTTACTATGTTTAAACACCGACAGTAAAAGATCATCACTATGAGAAGCTCGTAAATTTATACTGAGTAAATAAAAACCTATTTAAAGATTTTCCAAAAAAAGCCATTTTAGTAGAAACCATCCAAGCAAGGTTCCTAATCCTGTTTTTTTTTATTACTACCAATTCTACAGAATCATCTTTCTGTCACATCTGAAACACTGATTTCCAAGATTATGCTAGATATTCTTTTTTTTTTCCCTTAGGGCTCAAGTTCAACCGAAACCCCCATCTGGAAGTGTCGGATGGCTTTCAGCCTTAATGAATTGCTCTAGCGGTAGCCTTTATTGCCCGTTAAAGCTCGCAAACTATGAAATGATCACCGACCTTGTCGCCATGCAGATACCGAAGGTACGATTAAGTCGGTTAGCCTTAACAAGAGGGTTTTGCTAAACAGAAGTAGCCGTCACTACTGTAATGGCTGGTTAATCAGACGAACAAATAAACCACTACTGCGATCTTCATTTTTTTTATTCTTGTTCCCACTTAAACCCTAACTCCGTTTTTTTCTTTCTGTTTGATTGTTTTCAGGTAATTTCTTTCTATCTCGATAATACACCCACACATGAAATCCAAGATTTAAATTAATGATAGCAAATCATCAGCTTCTCCAGTATTTTTTTTTTTTTTTTTTTTTTTTTTTTCGTTTAATACTTGAGAGATTTTGCAAACAATTTTTTTTTTTTTTGGATTCCGTCGCAACGTAAACATTTGTTTTCGAGCATACATCAGTCACTGTACCGGCTGTTATTGCTAGCCACCCGGTGGTTGGAAATGTATGCAGTTTTCGTGGATTCTTTTTTTTTTGGGAGACCCAATCCGCCCTATCAAGTATGCCATGAATTATCATTCTCTGTTAACGCTGGCTGATTACGCAATGATATATAACCAAAACGGCAGTTTACTACATTAACCACACACTTTTTTTAAACCACAGAAAAACCAAATACCCAACATCTATAAACCTTGAACGCATTTCTTTTTATTGGCTAAAATACCAAATCCACACAAAACCTTAACAATAATGGGGTTTTTTTTTCTTTGAAGTTTTTCTTTTTTTTATTTCTTTTTGCTCCTCCCCTTCATAGGTTAGAGTGTTATGGATGTCATATAAATATATTTAACATTCTCTTCATTTTCCATTATAATCCTTTTTTTTTTTTCTTTTCTTGATTCCTTTCTCTCCCTTTCTATCATCGACTTCTCTCGTTAAAGCCACCGTTGCAAACAACATTACAAGCATGTCAAAAGAGTCTGCATCATCAGTACAATATACTGAGGTGTCACAACCTCAGCAGCCAGAGCTCCCGCTTAGAAAAAAGTATGCCTGGCTCGCCATTTACTTCTTCTTCAACCTTGCACTCACTCTTTTCAACAAGGTTGTTTTGGGGGCCTTTCCATTTCCCTATCTTCTTACCGCAGTTCATGCGTTATGCGGCACAATCGGCTGCTTTATTTTAAACAAGCGAGGATTTTTCACGTTATCACGCCTCACTGATCGCGAGGATATCACGCTTCTCTTCTTCTCCTTTCTTTACACCATCAACATTGCCATCTCCAACGTGTCTCTTAAGCTTGTCACGGTGCCGTTTCACCAGGTCATCCGTGCTACCACGCCGCTTTTCGCCATGGGTCTTAACATTGTGCTTTACCACAGCTCGTACCCGCTGCTGACCTATCTTTCACTCTTGCTGGTTTGCGCTGGTGTTGGGTTTGCGACTTTTGGCGACTACTACTTTAAGCCCATGGGATTCTTCCTGACGCTGCTCGGCGCCTTCTTGGCTGCTTTGAAAACTGTGGTGACCAACCGGATTCAGACTGGCCGCTTGAGACTTTCGCCGCTGGAACTACTGTACCGGATGTCGCCACTGGCGTTTGCCCAGACCATGGTGTATGCCTATCTTACTGGTGAGTTCGCTGTGATCTACAAGGGACTGCAAGCCTCGTTTTACCCGGAACTCATTGATACTCTGGCCACCGAAGGTGGTGAACCGCTTTTTGTTTTTACCAAGGAGCTTGGTATCAAACTGGCGCTCAACGGCTTGATTGCATTTGGTCTTAATATTGTGTCGTTCACTGCCAACAAGAATACTGGCGCATTGACAATGACCGTTGCTGCCAACATCAAGCAGGTTATGACTATCATTTTGGCCATTATTTTCTTCAACCTTGAGGTCAACGCAACCAACGCATTTGGCATCTTTTTAACTCTTGTTGGTGGCGCATGGTACGCCAAGTTGGAGCTGGATCGCAAGCAGTCCAAATCCCCGGTACCTGTCGTACTGCCACCCCCCGTGACTCAAAAGGAGTAGGGTCTAGAGTTTTTTTCTCTTTAAAGGAAAAAGATTGTCAGTTTGAAATCTTCAGAACTTGGACAAATCTACATTATCAAAGAAGGGAAATTCAGGGATGACATCAATTGCATATTTATTTCTTTTTTTTTATTTTCTTCCATAAATCTACACTTGTCTATAACTATCGTTTTTATTTTCTTAATAATATTATTAATAAGTCATCAAATCAGCCATTTTGAAAAAAGTTGAATGCTACGCTTCAAACTCACAGCAACCTTGCAAGCTACCCGAGGTGATGGGAATTTAAGCACGAATTTAAGCATGAAAAATAAAACAACGAGTGACGACACAATAAGGTTGTAATCATATATGGGCTGCATATACATGGCACCCTTTAGGCGGTTTTGTTTTCAATGGTTATTTTTTTTTTTTTTTTTTTTTTTTTTTTTGCTTTTTATTTTTCATTCATTTTGGGTATGGAGTCAGGGCGAGGCAGAGGCGTTCCCAGTGGGGATATTCTGGCATTGGTATTTTGTTAAACCCCGTCCAATATTTTAATATTCGGAATCAAGATATCTCCGTACGTAGAAAAAAAAAGGCATATCAATGTAAATATGATAGATTCAGAAAGGGGAGAAAAAAAAACAATCCCGGCTAGTGGAGAAAGAGTTGATAAATCTTGTAGCAACTGTTGTCAATGAGAAAGGAAAAGAAAATCCCTCCCTTTGGACCAGATCGTGGAGGCCCCTCGGTCTTGTTCAAATCCTGGGCGGTTTAAACATTGTTTCCAAGCACGACGTTTATTTTCCCTTTTCCTTCCAAGTTCCAAAACACATGTATATAGACATTAACGAAAAGATTTTGTTTATTTTTGCTTAGGCTCCTTCAATATATTTTCTTGTACATTTACTGTTTTTTTTTTTGTTCCTTTTACTGGTGCGTTTTGCAGCTTGACCTTGGGCTTGTACCCGTGGCTCCGGTCCGCCCGGTTCAACAAATTTCAGCAACAGAAAAATATAAACCACTTCCCCTCCTTTTTTTTTCTTAAGAAAAAAAAAGGAGGGAATTAAAACAATTAACATAAGTCATGTGTTGAATTGAGCATCCTGATGATGCCCGTTTTGCCGTTAAACATTTAATAATGGTTCAATTTCTTTTTCATGTTTAAAATTATTTCTTTGGGTTTTTTTTTCTATTATGATTACCTGCTACTGCTACGTGTACTAACGGTAGTAATATTCTAATGAATTGTAAAAAATATCCAATTTACTTTTAATACCTGTTGCAGTGTTATAAGGTCTCTTTTTTTTCTATTTTTCTTTTCTTCGAGGTCATGTCTGGATCTCTGGTCATTGCCATGGTAATGGTTTGGGTAGAGATGATTATATGTGGGCGTCCTGTAAGTGAATTTAAAAAACATCCATTGAGTTTGTAGTGAATACATGTGGGCACGATTCAACTGTTTGGCCTTTAATCTTTTTTTTTTTTCTTCCAAAGGTACATATTTTCAGGAACATTTTGCCCAAGCCACTTCAGTTAAAATTCATAATTTTTTTTCTGGTCTATTATTTACATAATTTTTGCTTATAATAATTATTGGTAGAGGATGTCCGTCTGTATAGGTCGACTATTATGAACCAATTAAAATTTATTTGAGAGGTTTAGAGAATTATAAAAAGCGCTGGTCTCATTAATGTTGGTGGGTAGATATCCTCTATGAAAAATTAATTGATGGTAACAAAGCGTAAAGAGACCAGACCAATTACCAGCATAAGGTACTTATTTACGTTGTTGTCATCATTTGATACTTATTAACCATTATACTGGTTTGCTCGTATTTTTTTTATATACATGTAATGGAACATATAAAGGTAATCTCGTATTATTTCATTAATAGAACTACACCAAACTGCTTTGGTGATCAATAAGTGTTTAGATAAACCCACTTGATGACTGGCTACGCTATTGCAATTGTAGAAGAATATATGTAATTACTCTCTTTTTTTTTCTCTCCAGTAACTTACCAGTGTTGTAGACATGGATATACACTATATATTTTACAAAATGGCCAGGATGCAGGGAATACGATAAAATAGCTCTAACCCGTTGCTCCATTAATTTTCAAACAAAACATAAAAGCAGTAAACAACCTTGGGTTAGACAGATCGCTACAGGTTTCACCATTGACTCGTATTACGACGTGGTGGTTTGATGTTATATTTGCTTTGGTTCTGTTATACTATCAGCGCTGAGTGAATACTATGATAAGCAATGGAGAGAGGAATCGACTGACAGATATCTGGGGAGGCCCCCTTCTTACCACTGAGCACATGTAACCAAATCTCCTTTTTTTTCTCTCTTTCTTTCCTACTGCGTCCTTGGCATATGCCTGGTTGGGCTGGCCCACCCCAGTGGTATCAACAATACCAGTGGCGGCAACCTTTCCTTTTTTTTTTCTTTTTTCTTTCTTACTTGGCGCCAATGAGGGTTTCCGGCATTGCTGGCACCAATCCGGCCAAAAGCCCTAATTTTTCTTATACCAAAATCAAACTCAAAACGGACACGCCAAACAAAACAAAAATAAAAAAAACACTCAAAAAACACACCAAAAAAACAAAAGCAAACTAACCAAAGATATTACCCTAACCGCTAACAATCAATTTATTATTTTGATTTTATTTATTTTTTTTTCGTCTTGACTCCTTGGCCCTGCAGATCTTTGATCAAATATGTGGCAGGTGCGTAAAACACGTAAATTTATTATTATTGTTATTATTGTTATTATTATTATTATTATTATTATTATTATTATTATTTTTGATTTTTTTTTTTTTTGCTGAGTGATCTTATGGGTACAGGCGTTAAATACCCACAGGCGTTTTAAGCATGTGTTGTAAACGATATGCGTGGCATTTATGTGATTTTTAAAAAATCGTAACCAAATACATTTAGTACATCAGACTTGGGATGTATATCATGTACTATATGTTATATTATAAATTCTAAAGTCTATATTTTAAAGTTCACATGTACCATAGATTTTACTACTTGGATATTTATACATTGTTTAAGTTTCAACTACCATGTCATTTAGAACTGGCTGAAAATGCATTGTATGTTTCAGCTGTCAGACGACAGTGGTCCTGTGGGTAGGATGCGCATATTGGCATTTATCGCAGATTGACAATTATCGTGACAAAAAAAATTTTAGATTAATATTAAAAGAAGAAAACACCTAACTGCCATCTTCCGCAAGATGTGTGCACCGTTGAGCGAGACAAAAGTCATAAAAGTCTATATACTGTCCTAAAAGGTCAAGGTAACTAGATTTTGTGGACACTTTTTTGAGGTTGTACTTTTTTTTTTTTCCCCCTTCTGTAAGGTACAGGCACAGTATTATGAAACCCAGAAAGAATGGAAAAGTCTTTTTTTGGGTTGTTGAAAAAAAACACACACATGTATTGGTGCAGGTACCACGAGACTATTACTGGCTGTCTTGTAGAACTACCGTTTCGAAACGCGCAAAAGGGGAAACATGAAATATGGAAACAAACAAGTATATTGAAAACATACGCGTTACAGAGAGGTTATGAAACAGAAATGTAATACACTTGTTTTCAACTCTTTGACCGTTAAAAAAAAATTTTTACATGGCTTGTGATTGTGCTTTTCTTCAACGGGACCTTGCCATCATGCATGACGGTGACGGCAAAAGCATGCCTGTTTTACGTTGTTACTTGGGTGTAGAAAGCCCCAGACACTGTAAACAAGACCTACGACTGCTAGAATCGCCAGAGAGCTGGTTCCTAAATATAACCCAAGATCTCTCGATACTACTGTTCTTGTTTGCAAGCGATCGCTCGCTTGGAGGGTTCTTTGTGAAAAGACTTGGTCTACGCTCTAGCATTCTATCATGGCGTGCCTTAAGTTGGAATATAAACAAACAAAAGCTTTTTTTTTCACTGTTTTCTTTGCTAACTGCAAACTAAATTAGCAGCACAACATTCTTGATCGTACCAAGGGGTACTTGGTATGTCTTGAAATAATACAGATCATGACGCGTAGTCTTCATGTAATCTAAAACGAGCTGGGCAAGGATGACGATGATGGGGGCATTTCATAGACAATAACAGCCAAAAAACGAAAAAGATTGGACAGAGCACGAGACTTGCAGAGTAAAACCTACCGAGTCACGGATGTCCCTCCAGGATTAAAACCTGTTTCATTCATTCGTCGGAGAAGGTTTTAGAGGGTCTGAACCCAAACAAAAGTAAACAAAAGCTGAGTCCTTAGCGTCAATATAAAACGTACCTAAATGCCCCTTGTTTTACAATGTATTTCAAAATAAAAATAATTAAAAAAAAACAATTTCATTCGTTTCGTTTTCCTTTTGGATTATCTTTGAACTCTTCAATCTCTTGAACTGTGTATTTCAGATTGCCGTTGATCCCCCCAATAAGCTGGTCTTATTATATCCCAATCGCACATACCACGCTCCTTCAGTCTTGTCCAGTAATATTCCTTTTTCGCCTACCATTGCAGCCTGTTTCATTGGCAGTTTGATACATATATACACATAGCGTCTCTACAAATGATTAAAGCTGCGCCCTCACGATATCGATCACCGGCTACCGTCGGGCCCAGACGCCTGGCTACCAAACCCCCTACTCCCAACCTCTCTGTAACCATCCCTGCAAGTGGCCCAAAGAATCATCCCCTTAACAAGCCGCACTCCTACATTACCTCACCAATTGCAACCGTTCTCCCCAAGTCTTCCTCTTTCCCACTCGAGCCCCTACCATCACAGCATCAGCCAAAGTCACCACAACAGCTACATCAATACCAACAATCGTCGTCGCCCCGCACCATGCCTACGAATAACAAGCCCGCGTTGACGCCATCCCAGCGTCTGGACATGTTTGTCCCACCCCCTGAACCCCAACTTGCCCAAAACGAGGCCAAACCGCCGCAGCAGATTTCTCGTAAAAAGAGTCTCAAGAACCTGCTCAAGCGTGCCCACACCACCCGAGCCTCCAGCAAGGAGAAGGAGCCCACCTCCAGCAGCAGCAGCAGTAGTAGTAGCAGCAGTAAACGCTCCCCGATCCCGGAAGGCTACCGCCTGGTCGACATCCGCCTACCCAACGGCACCAAGACCCAGCAGCCCGTTAACGAGGCCTGGACGGTCCAAAACCTTATCTCAGCCACGCTGCTTGCGCACCCCACACAAGTGCAGTCCCGTGGCCTTGACGCCGACGACTACATGGTCTGGGAGGTATGCGCATCCCTCAAGCTCCGCCGCGCGCTGCGTAGCAAGGAGCTTGTCACCCACATTCTGGCAACCTGGCCCCTGGGCGACGGTGACTGGTACCTTGAGCTCGATGACGCTGAGCGCCGGCTTGATGTCGGATCCGTGGCCTCGCTTTGCCCGCGCCGTGACATTGTCTCAGCCGCTGCGGCCGGTGCCGCCGGCTCGGACGAGGCGTCCCTTGCGTACAAGTGCATTGCGATGCAGCGCGGGTCGCGCCTCCAGCGCTGGCGCAAAGTGGGCATCTCTGTGCGCAACCACGAGCTCACGCTCACCGAGCTGTCCTCCGCCAACACCTCCACGGCCTCATCTCCGCGCCGCTCCCTGGACCTCCGCGAGCTTGACATTTACGAGGTTGCCGCTGGCGGCTCGTCGAACTCCAGCACCCCCTACCTAATCGGACTGCGGGTGCAGCGGAACCCCAACAGCTTCATGGATCCCAAGCGCGACTGCGTGCACATACTCAGCTTCCCGCCCGAAAACATCAACCCCGCCGAGGACCCCGCGGTGAAGGCCTACAACACAATCCGCAACATTGCCTTTAGCGTGCGCTCCGCGGAGGTGGATCAGCTGGTCAAAAAGGCGCGGCTGGCGTCGGCGGCGTCGGCGCAGCGCTCCAAGTCGGTCTCGGCCGGGTCTGGTCGCGGGCGCCCGCGCGCTGCATCTACCTCGGCGGGAACCCCCACGCCCATGCCGGCCCAGCCCCTAATTGGCAGCGTCGCCCCCTTCAACACTGGCCATCCCGCCATGCCCCCGGCTGCCACCAACCCAGCTCTTTTCAAGCCCAATAGTCTGCTAAATCGCGCTTAAAAAAGCAAACAAAAGGGAGCAATGAAGAGAGAAGAGGAAGGAATGGGAATTTTTTTTTTTTTTTTATCAACAAAGATTCTTATTATCAATTCATGATTTTTATACCCTTTTTATTTTTCTTTTGTGGATTCATGTTAACCAACATTGTCCGCTTTTCTCATATATAATGACTCGCACTACATTTGCAATCTAGATAGACAATCTGTTTACTGTCAACTGCAATCTATACCTTTTTTTTTGGTCTGAATAAATGTATCAAAACTTGTATAATTATATATATTTTTTACTCAATGTCATGTACAGTCATGATCAACAAACACCAGTAATATGTGGGATTCTCAACTCTGCGCCGTCGTTGGTGCTGTTACCACTGTCTCGTCTTTTATGTATACTTTTTTATTTGTTTCCACATTACATCCACAGTCTAAAATTTAAATTGGTATTATATAGAACAAGACAAAAAAAAATAAGTAAAAAGGAATCAAAAAAAAAAAAAAAAAAAAAAAAGTCATAAACTAAATGTGGTAAAAGCCTAAGTTTCGGTTTCGTCATTACTGACGGTAAGTGTTGGCGTCGCAGTCTCTACTTTTGCTGAGTTGCTATTTGACTCCTGGGAGTCATTGGAACTGTCGCTATCATCGTCGTCGCTGTCATCGTCTTGAGCTGGAAGAGGTTTACAGTAGATCCGGCTAAAATACTCCTGCAGTTCGGTGTCACTCATATTCCGCAGGCGATCAATGAACGACTCAATGTCCTCACTATTCGTACCACCCGACTCGTCTAAAAGAAGCTTCCGAAGCTGGCTGCCCGAAGCCTCAAGTGGATGTGTCAGCGACTGGGCTGATTTACTGTGACGTATAAACACACCAAGTTTATGAAAGTCTCCCTCTTCACGCTCTCTCTGTTTATAGAGTTCGTTATTCAGGTGGCCCGTATCGATCGGCTCGAGATAGTCTTGCACGGGTGCCGTGGTTCCAGGAGCTGTAGTTTCATCTGTCATCTCGCTACAACACTCAACCGACTCTGCTGAGCCTGACGCAGCAGCACTGGCAAGTCCCTTCTCTACCTCACCGGGTTCGTCCTTCGGAGTAGGTGGATAGAACACTCCAAAGGAACGCGGGTGGAATTTTTGCTTAAGTCGGTTGTATTTCCTAAGAACCGACTCGAGAGTAGCGTCAAGATAGTACAACTTGATTAGCTTTTCACGAATTTCAGGCTCAACCTCGGTATAGTGCTCATAGTTCTGCATGATGCTTTCAAGTCGCTTACGCACTTTGGTGTGGACAGCATCAGCACGCTTGGCCAGTGCATCCGAGAATAGCTTAGACGACACAATGTCGTCCTTATTCTCAGTATCTTCAGCCCCCGGTTCAGATGATGATGACTTGGTACTTTCATTATTCTCAACCACGTATTTCACCGCATTAGCAAGTTCAGTACCATCATCCAGAAGCTCCAGCTCGCCTTCAAAGTTGTAATCTTCAAGCGCATCTGATTGTTCTACCTTTTGTTTAACAAGCGCCTCAACATTCTGCATACAATAATGTGACAATCGGCGTGAGATATTTTCTGGAATCAAGCCCGAGTCAATATCCACAAAAGTAATGGTCTGTGACAACTTAACCGCAACTGCCAGGGCCTCTCCCGCAGCCGCGTTAATTTCACTATTTCCAAGCAGCGAAATGTGGCTCAGGGAAGGGCACTTTGCAAACGAATCTGCAAGCCTGATAATGTCCTTGCTGCGTAGTCCATTGTAATCAAGGTGGATACGCCGCATCTCACGGTAATCCGGGAGGTAAGTCGTGAATGTTGGCAAAAATTTTGGAAATAAGTCTGGGTTGAAGGAAAGATCAAGAAATCGTAACTTTGAGTTCTGATGGTGCGCCTCGAAAATCGCTCCGAGCTCAGTTGCATTTTTCAGGTGACACGAATTGAACGAGACGAAGAAAAGAGATGCTTGTGAAAAGATCTTGGCAATAAGCTCAGTCAAGTCACCGAGATCGTTACCTCCAAGGTCGATACCCTCGCACACACAGTTGGTTTGGGTAGTCCATTCTGATAATGCCAGAAGGTCGCTTGCCTGAAGATCACTGGATGCAACGCCCAACCGCTTGGTTGCGATCGAGCATCCCTTTGAAATCAACTCCTGGAACTGCTCATGGGGCACCATACAACCATTGATAATCAATTCCTCGATACCACCACGAGCCACAAGCGTTTTGGTCAAAAGCTCCCAGTCAAGATTCATCCTATCGTAAAACGTATCCTGTCTGTACCGAATTCGCTTTTTGCCATCACGCGGCTCTGCTACAGAAACATCCAGTTTCATCAATCGTTTGTTTGTGACCAAGAACGCACACAAAACCTTCCAACTCGTAGGCGTAATGTTGGTATTTTTCAATGAGAGTTTGAAGAGCGACTTAGAAAATGCAAGTGATAGAATCAAGTTGCGAAACATGTCCTCAGTAATATCCATATTGTTGAGCACCACCGTTGTAACCTTAGCCACTGATAGAAAATCGGAAAATGCAAGTACTTCAATCATAGTCGGGCGCGGGTTCATGAACCGCAGGTAAGGAAGTGTACCTGTTTGACCCTCAAGCTGTGAGAGTGTTGCTTTGATAGGCATGATTTCTCGGAGATGACAGCATCGTGTGTATAATTCAGACAAACTTATCTGAGTTTGACTATCTTTGGCTGTGTTGTTGGAATCATTAGCATTAGTATCCTCTAAAAACTTTTCAGATACAACTGAGTTGGACCGCGAATTGTTGTTACTGCTACTCCCTTCGTGCATTGGCGTATCAATCTTAAGTTTATTCAATGAAAGATTGGCTGGAATGTCTTCTTCTTCCTCTTCCTTATGATTGGTCCCGTGGTGCTTCGACTTGGACATGAACTTTTTGTTTTCATTACGAACGATGTTTGCAACAACTGTTGCTGCATTGTATGCAGCAACCGAGGCAGTATAGGCACTTGTGTGATAGTTTTTTGTAGGGTTAGCCAAATCTGCTGGGTGGTGCGGACGCACAATGCTACCATCTTCCCCGACTTTTACTGTACCTTCCTTTGGCACACGCGCTGGAATTTGCTGCGGCGGGTCATTGATGAAGGTATCCAGTGCAAATTTCACACGATGGACATTGAGTTTTTTCAAGTCAGGAATCGGGCACACGGGCTTGTTTTTGTTCACATTTAAAATTCTCCGCCGACACTGTGGATGCATAGGCATGGTTGGTTCTGTAGTCGCTTTCAATTTGCGCAGTGTGTTGATGAGAAACCCGGATTTATGTGGCTCAGTGTTTGCAGTAGAATTAAGTGTCATTGGATGTTCCTCAAGACTTGAGATTGGTGACAGACTTCCAGCCGCCGTCTCGGGGCTCAACTGGGCCTGTGGCACCGGCGTGTGGATGAAATTGGTGGGCATTTGATAGTCAGTTGGGTTCACAGATGTTTTAGCATCGTTAGTACTGGGGGCTCCAGCCTTGGGATTGAGATTTTTCGCATCTAATGGCGATGTTGACGAGAGCTTCATAGTGTACTCGTAATCACGGTCCGCTAACGCGCCAATAGAGATGGATGAAGTGGGGTGGAGCCTGTTTCCAGAAGACGCTCTTGGTGGTGGAGACGGACTTTCAGTACGGGACTTGTGTGAAGACGGACTTTCAGGACGGGACTTGTGTATAAACTTGCTAAACAGCCAAGACGCTTTACGACCAAGGCCAGACGATCCCTGAGACGGTGAAGGCGTGGATTTGACCTTACGTATCGTCGGCCCCAATGTCGAATCATGAATGATTTCATTTCGGATGTTTTTAAGAGGAGATATTGGGGTAGTGCGAGGCTTTGCGTGAATAGGTGTCTTTCCATTATCATTTGTTACGTGGGTGTTGGTTATGGGCGGCGAAGACATGGGACTGGAGGATCTTTGCTCCAGACTAGATGATGACGGGTTTACCGTAGACCTTGCGGGCGACGCTACGCGTGCGGGTGTGACGGGCAAAGAAGCGCTAGAAAGCGAGCTGGCTCGCGACCGGGTGCCTACATAGAAATGAATTAGCAAAAATAAAAAATAAAGTGGGGAATATGAAATTTGAGTATGAGCAAAAAAAGAATGACATACCTTTTGAAGTAGCATTTACCGTGTTGACTCTGGCGATCCAGTCATAGTCCTGACTATCAGGAGTATCGAAAAGCTGGGTCGAAGGCATTTTGAAGAAAAATATAAACGGTAAGAAGCTAAAGCAAGCAGGGCGATCGACAGAGTTGGTATCACTGATATAGTATGATTAGTGACGCGGAGGCGTTATGAATGTTGGGGTCAAAAGAAAAAGAAAAAAATCTTTGAGAGTATCTAGAGTGTCGCGTTGCGTGATCCCAAAAGCAAGGAGAATTGATAAAGATTGAAAAATGATGAATGAAGATGGCAATGGTTGAGATTTTTGATTTTCTAATTCTTTAATTTATTTGCTTGTTGTTGCTGTTGATGGAGAAGGTAATTTGGTGATGTCAGTGGCTCTGTTAGATTCAGCCTTATAGTAATAATAATAATAATATAATAATAATAATAATAATAATAATAATAATAATAATAATAATAATAATAATACAATAATAATAATAATAATAATAATAATAATAATAATATAATAATAATAATAATAATAATAATAATAATGATAATAATAATAATAATAATAATAATTATAATAATAATAATAATAAATAATAATAATAATAATATAATAATAATAATAAATAATAATAATAAAAAATATAATAATAATAATAATAATAATAATAATAATAATAATAATAATAATAATAATATACGGGACATAGTAATGATAATAATAATAATAATAATAATAATAATAATAATAATAATAATAATAATAATAATAATAATAATAATAATAATAATAATAACATCAATTTCGCCGCAAGAGCCGGACAGCCTTACATTAGCCCTCAAAATAGAGTTTAAAACAATAAATTAGTGGGGTTAGGGTAGTAATGACATCACTGAGAGCGTGTGTGTGTATCCGTTGAATACAGGATATAAAGAAGAGGCCACTGAGTGGTCTGAGCAGCAGTAGCGTAAATAGATAGATAATCTGTTCATTTTCGGCAGCTTGGCTACGACTACCGAGGTCAGTCTCCTAAGTAAAGAGGTAGCTAGACTTGTTAAGAAAGGACATAAGTCTTGTCTCCAAGGATTATATAATTTGTCATTATCCCAGACTTGGATGTTTATATGCATGAATGAAATATGTAGCGAGGGTTCCGTGAGAGCTCACCAAGGCATCTTCTGATATGAATAATATGCTTGAGCTGAAAAATAATCCTTAAGGTTGAGTTATTATTTAACATAAAATACTATAACATGAATAAAAAAATTAATAAATATTATTAAAGCCAGTGGTAGCTGGGCTTGTAAAGTCAGCTCCGTTACAACCATTACGACTGTTGTTGCTGCTTGTTCTGTAAACTACTGTTTGTCTCACTCCTTTTGCCAGTGCGTTCTTTTTTTTTTTTTTTTTTTTTGTTTGTTTTAAAAAAAAAAATGCTTATCCTTTATCTTTGAAAACATGCATCACTTTACGAATGAGTTGGCTCGTAAAGATAGTGGTGGTAGCAGCAACTTGTCATATTTTTTGTCAGAGCAGCAACACCTAATGAGAGATAAAAGAAAAAAGGAAAACTTGCGCCCAGCATCTTTATGGCCTAGGTTGAAACCACCCCAGCCAAAAATAATAATAACAAAAATAATAATTTTAAAATAATAAATTTAAAAAAAAAAATAAAATAAAATAAAATAAAAGCAGCCCCTTTTTTCAAATCCCTTTGTCCACTGTCGTTTTGATGTTTATAAATCACATAAATCACGTTTTATCCAAAAAGAAACAATCAAAATTGGCAATGCACGGTTCCAACCGTCCCATCAAGAACTTTACTGCTGCAAGGCAGCCCTTATCAATGGCGTCTGCAGCCATAATCCTCATCCCTTTTTCCAGATTGTAGAACAATCACGCTAAAAATTATCTGGATTTTTTATTATTAATTTTTTTTTTTGTTTGTTTGTTACATGTAAATAAGTTGGTTTATTACGTGGATTTTGAAAGCTTTGGAACGTTTGATTAGTTTTGTAAAATAAAGGGCTTTATATTCTTTCCACAGATGCCAGTAGGCATCAACAGTCACCTAGAAAAGCGGGCTATTAGCAGCAGTGAAGGATAGCACCTACTGATTGTGTATACATATACACGTTTTGACAAGCATCATGAGCGTTGACGTGCATTCTGAGATGGAAATCAATTTAAGGCAAAGCGTTGAGATAACATTAAATTAAATTCATAAAAAATAAATAAAAAACTACAAAGCAAATAATAAAAATTATTTAATTTCTAGGAGGCATGCTCTTCATATTTCGAAGAATCTGGTTTTCAATGGACAGTTGAATATTGACACGCTCGAGTTCAGCAACCCGAGCTTCCAATTCACTCATCTTTTCCCGTTTCTTGCATCTAGACCTTCTAGCAGCAGCAGTATTACGCGCACGGCGAAGTGCTTTAGGATCAGAAGGGTCTTTTACAACAATAGGGGGCAAATCTGAGAAAGTACCATCGGAAATCCGCAAGTTTGTGGATTCAGCCAGAGATTCAAAAGATTCTTGAGCTTCTTCCTGTTTCTGCTTCTTCGAGGGAAGCTGTGCTTCGGCATCATCACCATTTTCCTCATCAAACACAACGGCGGTACGCTTCTCGCGAACCAACTTGGCTTCCAGAGGCACCACTGGGGCAGAAGGTGATTGACTGAGAAACAGAGGATCCCATTTCGAAGTATCAGAAACATCTTTATCATCGTACATTGGCTCAGCCAATAACGAATCAAGGGTGACATCGTCTAGAACGAACTTAATGTCAGGGTCAGTTCCATTAATCTTATCAACTACTGGAGTAGACAAACTGGAACTGGTAAATGATGAAGGACTTGTATTAGCAGCTTCGCTAGAGTCAGAAGCAAGCATGTCCGACATCATAAGGTCAGGGGTAGAGAAATCATCAGTAAAGGTAAACAAATCAGAGGCAATATCAGGAGAAATATCGAGGTTAAGGTATGTCTGTGATTGATTTTCTTGCAAAGAAAAGTTGTCACAGTGCTTAACACTGGAGTCCGACGAAAGGTCGGACAGCTGGGAAGACCCAGCAGAGAGGCTGTATAGCGGACGTTTGAGTTGCGCGCATTGTTCTAAGTTGATTTGTTTGTTCTGGAGGTCTTTTGAAACTTGGTTAGTCAAAAGTCCTTCTGAAGAGGGTGGTTTTTTAGGTTTTGTGGTAAGGGTGTCTTTAGAAAAGATAGTAGGTTTACTGAAGTCTTCTAAGATAGTACTTTCGAGCGGTGGGGGTTCTGTCTGATGCTGGTATAAACTGGATAATGAGTTTGAATACGGGCTAAAAGACAACTTTAGTCGAAAGAAGGGGAAGCTTTAAAGAAAGGGAAGTTGTTGCTAAAGGCAAAGGCAACAACTATTGAAAGCTGTGAGAGGAGGGTGCGTGAAGAGGTTATAGGGCTTTTCTTAGGAAGTTGAGAATAAGAAAAGTCCTGCGAGATAAAGAGATTAGGGCTCCTTGCTGGCAGTCGGGGGAGATGGAAAAAAAGAAAGAAGGAACTAATGGCCTTGTTTTCAGGTTAGCGCTGAAAATGGATAGAGATGTTTTCTTTTTGTTCAATCAAAGGGTTTGATGATGATTAAAAGAAGAAAAAAAAGAAATAGAAATTTGTATAAAATAAAAATGGAAACATTGAACTTCTTATACAAATTCTTCCTGATGAGGAAACTTAAAGTTTTTGCTGATGAATCACCCTTGCATCCATATAAATAGAGTTTTAAAAGGGCAAGGCACTCGTGAAATAAAGGGATCTATAAATCACGTGAAATGAATCATCATTTTAATAGAACGTGGAAAGGTTGCTTTTAGTCTAAATCACGTGTGTAAATAGGAAATAGATATTATGGTTTATGTATGATATTTTATATTTTAATGTTTATGTTCTTTACAAATGAATTATGGTTTAGAACTTAATACTTATCATTTTTTTGTTGATTAATCATCTCTGTGTAATTGATGCTGTCATGAATGACTAATGCTTTTTTTTTTTTTTTGAAAGTTGTCATCTTTCATTTCGAAAGTTCTTTTATGTTCCAAAGGCGTCAAGTCTTGGTATTTTGTAAATATACGTCGGACTCAGCCATTGAGCAATTTTAAGAACGCAACAGAAGGCGGAGAGTATAACACCGAGGATTTGTAAACATGTCTGGTCAATTGATGGAAATAACGAATATTGAATACTTCTAAACGAGCTTACAATCGGCAATTGGTGAATTGGCGATATTTTTAAACGTGTATAACATAAGTTAACATAATCTAGACAGAGTTTTCAAACTATTGAGACTAATTGGATCTTAAAAGATCTGGGATCTAAGCTCTAAAAAGTATACTACTAACGTATTAGTAGATAGATAATTAGTCTATTGTTCTGACGTTAAATAGGTATAAATAAAATTATTAAACATAATAATGTACAAAGAAGACATGAAATTTCAAAATACTGGTCTTTATGAGACTGACAAGATAGCAATTTCAGTGCATATTATAAGTACAAACTTTTGATGGCGTCGAATTTTCCATGAATAATTTCATGTACTACAACAACGTAATAATAACCATCTTACAGAGATCTCATATATGAGTTACTATTATTATTATTATGGTTAATATTTAATAATAAGCTTGCTCTAGAAAACATACTAATCTAGATTCTAGAACCATAACAGATAATTGTAGATTGAAGTCTACGAAAATGGTAAAGCCTAGAGCAACAATGAATGGCCATAGTGATATTTCAAAAAAACTTTAGGAAATCGTCTTATCAACTAGTAACACCATATTCTACCAACTGCCTTCATTTTGAAGTTTCGGGGCCTTTTAACGACCCTTTTTTTTGCTGTTGTCATTATCTAAAGCCATTCATCGACAAGATGGCCCCTTTGCCATCGTGCGTCCCCGGTAGATCATTGATAATGCCAACCACTTTTAATCTTTCGTAATTTTTATTAAACTATGATAAATTATTGTTCCTGTCAAGACCTGGTTTCCGTGCTTACTGTTGTTTTCGTGGTTCTTTTTTGTTCTTTTTGTTCCAAAACATTCCAATTTTTTCTCAAGAAAACATTCCAAAACCTTCCAAACGTTTCCAATTTCACTGCCTTTCTCACAAGTGAAAGACCACTAAAATTTAACCATCAACTCATTTATAAATCAATTGCTTTCCGGTCTTCTTCCTATCCTCTTCTTTTCCTCTTTTTTTTCTTCTTTTTTTTCTCTATATCAAAAGTACTGGTTATCCTTTACTTACTCTATTTATTTATTCTTGCATTTTACATACAACTAAACAACAATGTCCAAGGCTGTCGGAATCGATCTTGGTACCACCTACTCTTGTGTGGCCCACTTTACCAACGATAGAGTTGAAATTATTGCCAATGACCAGGGTAACAGAACTACCCCCTCGTTCGTTGCTTTCACCGACTCTGAGCGTCTCATTGGTGATGCTGCTAAGAACCAGGCTGCCATGAACCCCGCTAACACCGTTTTCGATGCTAAGCGTCTCATTGGCCGCAAGTTCTCTGATGCTGAGGTTCAGTCTGATATGAAGCACTTCCCCTTCGCCGTCATTGACAAGGGTGGCAAGCCCGTCATCAAGGTTGAGTTCAAGGGTGAGGAGAAGGTTTTCACTCCCGAAGAGATCTCCTCCATGATTCTTACCAAGATGAAGGAGACTGCTGAGGGTTTCCTCGGTGGCAACGTTACCAACGCTGTCATTACTGTCCCCGCTTACTTCAACGACTCCCAGCGTCAGGCTACCAAGGATGCTGGTTTGATCGCTGGTCTTAACGTTCTCCGTATTATTAACGAGCCCACTGCCGCTGCTATTGCCTACGGTCTTGACAAGAAGGCCGAGGGTGAGAGAAACGTTCTCATTTTCGATCTTGGTGGTGGTACCTTCGATGTCTCCCTCCTCACCATTGAGGATGGTATCTTCGAGGTCAAGGCCACTGCTGGTGACACTCACTTGGGTGGTGAGGATTTCGATCACCGTCTCGTCAACCACTTTGTTGCCGAGTTCAAGAGAAAGCACAAGAAGGATCTTTCTACCAACCAGAGAGCTCTCAGACGTCTCAGAACTGCTTGTGAGCGTGCCAAGAGAACTCTTTCTTCTTCTGCTCAGACCTCCATTGAGATTGACTCTCTCTTTGAGGGTATTGACTTCTACACTTCTATCACCCGTGCTAGATTCGAGGAGCTCTGTCAGGATCTCTTCAGAAACACCATTGAGCCCGTCGAGAAGGTCCTCCGTGACTCCAAGATTGACAAGGCCTCTGTTCACGAGATTGTCCTCGTCGGTGGTTCTACCCGTATCCCCAAGGTCCAGAAGCTTGTCTCTGACTACTTCAACGGCAAGGAGCCCAACAAGTCCATCAACCCCGATGAGGCTGTTGCTTACGGTGCTGCTGTCCAGGCTGCTATCCTTTCTGGTGACACTTCTTCCAAGACCCAGGATCTCTTGCTTCTTGATGTTGCCCCTCTGTCTCTCGGTATTGAGACCGCTGGTGGTGTCATGACCAAGCTCATTCCCAGAAACTCTACCATCCCCACCAAGAAGTCCGAGGTCTTCTCCACCTACGCTGACAACCAGCCCGGTGTCCTCATTCAGGTCTTTGAGGGTGAGCGTACCAAGACTAAGGACAACAACCTTCTTGGTAAGTTCGAGCTCTCTGGCATTCCCCCTGCCCCCCGTGGTGTTCCCCAAATCGAGGTTACCTTCGATATTGATGCCAATGGTATCCTGAACGTTTCTGCTCTTGAGAAGGGTACTGGTAAGACCAACAAGATTACCATTACCAACGATAAGGGTCGTCTTTCCAAGGAGGAGATTGAGCGCATGGTCTCCGATGCTGAGAAGTTCAAGGAGGAGGATGAGAAGGAGGCTGCCCGTATTGCTGGCAAGAACGGTCTCGAGTCTTACTCCTACTCTCTTAAGAACACCCTCTCCGAGGAGAAGTTCAAGGAGAAGGTCTCTGCTGAGGACCGCGAGAAGCTTGAGAAGGCTATCGATGAGACCATTGCTTGGTTGGATGACAACCAGACTGCTGCTACTGAGGAGTTCACTGACAAGCAGAAGGAGCTTGAGGGTGTTGCTAACCCCATTCTCATGAACTTCTACGGTGCTGAGGGTGGTGCCCCTGGTGGCGCTGCTCCCGGTGGTTTCCCTGGTGCTGCCCCTGGTGCTGCTGGCCCCGGTGGTGATGGCCCTACCGTTGAGGAGGTCGACTAAACTACTCGCCCATGAAAAAAATAAAATGTTATGTTAATTTTGGTTTTATGTGTATAATAAACGGTTAGAATTTAATTCAATTTGATGATTTATTGATGTTATATCTTTTATTTTTCCCTGAAATGACAGATTTACGCCAAACTAGAAGGACGCGACTAGGTACTCTATGTTTACTTGGTTGCCCTTCAATGCATGTCCACGTAGTATGGTAAATATTTACGCAACTTATTAACTAGAGCGTAATTTTATCAAATATTTACACAGTTTATTAACTAGAGCGTAACTTTTTTTTTTTACTAAATATTTACTAGCAAATTGGGTAACCTTTGCTAACTGATGGTCCGTTTATTCCAAGACATGAAACTAGATGGAGCTTGGTAAAAGTGAGCCAAAGTATCGTTTAAAAAAAAAAAATTAGTATATGTGTCTACCTTAATTTTTTGTTTTTGTTTTTTTAGGTTGGTTGGCTAAAACCGCGTTTGCTTGGAGGCTTCTTCCAGTCTGCCCACGTTGTGGTGGAGCTCTGCCACCCTGTTACCCAGGCCCATGAAGAGCAGATACTCCTCTTGCAAAGCAGCAAGGATGGCATTAACTTTTTGAATCAGTCCTTCCTCAGTGCCATTAATGTTGGTGCCGCCATTGACCGCCGCTACGGCGCCGCCACCATTAGTAGTGGCAACCTGGCTGCTGCTCTGAATGATACTGTCGATTCCGTTCTCGGCTTCTTGGATAATGCGGGCATATTCAGCCAGTTTGTGGCGAAACTCCTCGATCTTGTGCTCAAAAAATGGAATTAGGGGATCAGGAACAGAAGCACCAGCCGCATCACTGGGCTTTGACACCGCTGAGGCCGATGCAGCAGAAGTCAAAAAGCCAGCGCCAATGCGCTTTGAGTATAGACGCGCGCCCCCGGCACCGCCATTGGAGGCAGAAGCAGCAGCTGCTGCTGCAGTGCCTCTAAGGTGACCAAACAAATTGAAGCAGGTTTCAGAGTCAGCAGTGGCAGCGTCACTCTCAGCCTTGAGGTGGCCCAGGACAGCCTCGTCGTATTTTAACGCCTCAACGGCAGTGGTCAGTTTGCGGATTAGCAGCTCTGCATCACGGGGCACTGAGTCTACCATCTCGTCTAGTTCGTCGTGTCGCGACTTCAGCTTCTCCGAAATCTGTGTCTGTTTCTTAATGTACATTTCAAGATTCACAAGCTCAAGCTGCGCCTGAGGGGGTAGGTTGGCTGGTCGGGTCGTGCCAGTGATCTGAGACACAGGAATCACAGGCTGGTTAGTGTCGTTCTTAAATAGGCCGCCTGCAGCTGCTGCATTGTTGGTAGCTGTGTTGTTGTTCGCGCCAAAAAGACCCGTAGTGGCAGTGCCAGTCCCGCTGCCACCAAAGAGGCCGCCAGTGGAAGCCGTAGTTGTGGTAGTGCCGGTGTTACCAAAAAGGCCACCGGTACGGGGCACCGTTGAGGTAGCGGTGCTGCTACTGCTTCCAAACAAACCACCAGTGGTAGTAGAAGCAGTGCTACCGGCAGTTGCAGGAGCGGATCCAAACAGACCTCCTGAGGTTGTAGTAGTTGCCGTAGTAGATGCGTTGTTGCTTGTGTTACCGAATAAACCACCAGCGGCAGGGGTAGCTGTGTTGTTAGTAGCAGCATTGTTGGTTCCACCTAATGAGAACCCGGAGCCGCCTGTTGTAGTAGTCGCTGGCTTGTTTCCAAACAGACCAGTGCCTGTGCTGGCAGGAGTAGAGGCATTGTTGTTGCCGAACAGGCCGCCACCAGCGGTCGCGGTGGCATTGCTGTTAGCTGTGTTGCCAAACAATCCACCACTAGTTGTGGCAGGTGTAGAACTAGCGTTATTACCTGTGCTACCAAATAATCCACCGCCGGTAGCACTGGCTGTGTTGTTGTTGTTATTGCTGTTGTTGCCAAAAAGACCTGTACCGCCCGTGGAAGCACTTGGCGCACCAAATCCTGTTCCTGATCCAGCGGTATTGCCAAAGCCAGTCGTCGCAGGCTTATTTCCAAACAATGACCCGCCCGTAGTGTTAGAAGTCGCGCTGCTTCCAAGTGAGAATCCAGATGTGCCGGTCGCGGTAGCAGCGGGCTTAGCGCCAAACCCGAATCCACCGCCTGAGGACGCAGAATTGGTGTTAGAACCAAACAATCCGCCGCCGCCTGTATTACTGTTATTTCCAAACATTATGCACCGTGATATATATATGCGTGTGTGTTGATTCAATAATTAATGTTCGGCGCTGGTTGTGATGAATCGCGGAGCCTTTACTGGTGCCAGAAAGAAATTTTTTGGGAAATAAACAAAAGAAAAAAAAAATTTGGTTTTTGGCGTGAAATTTTGAGAACTGAAACATCCCAGCACACAAGGCAAGGCTGGTTACTCTCGCGGGTGCCAACAGAACCCGGAACTTTGCGCTTGTTAAGGTCCCCCCATGTTCGGGAAATACTCTAGGATTGTGAAACCGTATTTGTACAATTTTTCTTTATATGCAATAAATAATTTAAATGTCGTAGCTCATTGTGTACTGCAGCCTCTTCTTCTCCTTGATCTCATTCTGCTTCTTGAACCACAGCGTCTCAAAGCCATTGGACCGGTCCACGCCGTCCCATCTATGTCCGGGTGCAATTCCAAACCGGTTTGGCGGATAGTAGCCCTTATATTTCTTTTTACTGCTCAGGGATTCTGCGTGGCTGCTGCCGCTAGTCTTGTCACTGCTTTTTTTGCTGCTCAGGAATGATGCGGCGGGATCGTTGAAAGTATCAACCTTGGCCTTGAGCTCGCGGTTTCTGTCCTCATCGTTAGCGTTTCGTGTATATCGCACATTGGTACCCTCTAGTTCACGGCTCTCCCTCTGTTTCTGCTGCTGAACGACGCCTAAATTGAGCAGGCGAAGGGAGCGGGCGCGCTCTTCCTCCTCTTCCTTTTGTTTTTTCTTTGCCTCTGCACGCGTTGAAAGAATGTCTATCCGCCGACCGGACGCGTCTCGATATACGGTCTCATTTCTAGGTCCCGGAGTTTCTAGCTGCCTGATCATCTCGGCTTCCGTTTCAGTCTTGATACGCAAGTAGTTTGCAACTTGATCTGGTGTCTGCAAGCCATGAGAAAGAAACTTAGGTTTCTCTTCTTCGTCCTCTTGTTTGATTGTTGGTCTTGCAATAGTATGATCTTGACTATCTTCCTGCTTGATCTTAATGTCGGCTGCTTCCGCTGAAGAAGGCCCAGAAGCGCTATTATCGTTGCCTTTCTTCTTCCACCGATTCACGGCTACTGGCTTTGGTTTTGACCGCTGCGCAACTTCCTCAACGTTTTCAAACTCCAGATCTTCTCCACTCTGAAGGTTTCGTAAATCACTGGCATCGTCGTCAATTTTAAGAACAATGCCTGAGGATGATGTCTCGGTGGATGAATGTAGCTTTTTGCTTTTTTTCTTTTTCCTCTTCTCCTGCACATAGTCGGTGGTAATCACAGAGTCCCCCTCATCGTCGGAGCCAAAATCCTGGGCCTTGCCAGACTTGAGGTAGTTGTCTGCTAGATATTTTTGTAATGATGACATGATGCCCTGGTTTGTGTAGAGTAAAACACTACTATGGTAAATGAAGTTTGGGTCTTGACAAAATTAGGACATCATAATGATTGATTACCGCTTTTTGCAGTTATGTTTCTTGTTTTCCATCCGTATGTTCTCTGCTAATTTTCTCCCAATTTCTGATTGACGTTACTTGTTCCGGGTAACTCCAAATATACATTATATTGGGTCGGTTGACCTTATCAAAATAACGTGTATAATATCACGTTTGTTTTAAGGTTCTCTGTTTTTATCAATTGATACGGACAAAGCCAACTGTCAATAAATGGATTGGAATACTAATCGGTGGAAGTTTACAAGAATATGTCATGCTATTTGTTTCGTATCATATTTGCAAACTGGATTTAAAACATCTTGATCATTGAGAATTTAAATATTGCCATAATTTGTGAGAGTATCTTTTTTTTTTTTTTTTTTTTTTTTTTTTTTTTGCAGTTATGAGGATGGCGTTAATATAATCCACTTGAAGCAATACAAAAACCAAGTTCACTGGACAAGAGTATTGTTTCTCATTTCAATTGTAACAAATAATAATAAAAATCATGATATAAATAGTATTGATTTGCAGAATATCAAGGTCAGACCGTGGAGCTAGACAATGTCAGGGACCTAGCAAGCCACGCTACAGCTAATTTGCGTTACTTTAGTAAACCAACGTAGCTACAACAACAACAACAACAAGTATATCAACTTGACTGAATTACTTGAACCAAGGGTTTTTAAATCAAGGAAACCACACCGCCCTTGAAATACATCAACTTCTATTATCAAAACATTTGCCTTCTTCTGGGAATAACGTGCCATTAATTCCAAAAAAAAAAAAAAAAGAGACACCAGCTGATCACGCGCTGACCTTGTTTCATTTGAAAGGACTTTTAAGTTAAAGAGGCAACAACTCTCCTTTTCAAAGGGTAACATTTTGACTAATGTGTAACTTTCTTTATATACGTAAAAACCTATTCAAGTACAAATGTATGCTTTTTTTTCTTTTTGTGATTGACTGAAAGGATGGAGCAATAATGACCTTAACTCGATTGCTTTTTCAATTCAGTTTCTCCTCTTTTCTTCCTTCCTTCTTTCAATCTTTCTTCCTGTTATCTATAGCTCTCTTCAGTTATTACTACTAAATATATCCAAGACATCGTTATGAGTTCCTCATATTCCGTCAGTTTTAACAGCGACAATGGAAATGGGCTGTCAAACCCATTTTTGCATGATTCTGGCAATGCCATGGGAGCGGCCACCAGTAACCCCACCTACACAGAATCTGATCCAGACTATCGTGATTATGAAGGGTATGATGAGACAAGTGCTGCTGGTAACGCCCCTTTAAAACAAATTCCACAAAATAACCCGCGCACGCTTTTGAGAAATCCAGGCGGCAAGAGACTTTTACCCAACACTTTAGGAATCTCGCTCCCGCCTTCTAGACCACTGTCACAGGCTTCAAGTATGTCGGGTGTTTCGACAACTGCATTTAAAGATGGTGTGGAGGGGAACCGGCCACAAAGGTTTGCTGACCCCCAGGAGTACTCCACGTGGATCAATTCTACCATACCTGACAATGACGATCCAAACCTTCTTGAGTCGGACATCGCATTAGACAATAGCCAAGACCTTTACAGCTTCTACAACCAGCCCGCCGACGACGGGACAGACGAGCTTACCAGCAATATCAATGTGAAAAAACCAACTCCAGTAAGACCCAATCAGGGCAACAATGACCAGTCCTACAATAAGATTCCAGATGTCGCAAATCCTAGTTCAAATCCAAGCTCTTTATCCGACAAAGTCCAAAGTCTTAGCGTTGACAACAAATTGGCATGATGGAAGGCTCTTTTTTTTTTTTTTTTTTTTTAAGAAAAAGAAAAAAAGCAAGCAAGCAAATAAACACAAACAAGCAACAGGGCTGGAAAAATAAGAAAACGCCAAATATATATTCGTAGTTGTAACTGTGTCTGTATTCTTGAATGTTCAATGTCTTTTTATTTTTCATAGAGAGGCAGTCCGCAAATGTCCTTAATAAATACAGTTAGTGTTGATCCAAAGAAAAAAGAAAGAAAAAAACAGATACTTGATAACATACGTATCGGCGTTTGCCAAAGTCAAAGTAAAGTAAGTTCCAAATATCTCGGTCTGTACAATCTAGCGTTGTTTTTCCGTCCTCATTGACAACGTCAACACATGCTGGCTGGAATTCGATAACCTTTTCCAAGCTGGCCTGTCTGAACGGCTATATAGAAAAACAAAAAAAAAAAAACAAATATCTGCGTTAGTAATAGTTAAAAAAAAAATCGAAAAAAAAAAACAACTGCTGGAAACTCACCTTGGGGAATGGCCAGTCCGAGAAATGAATGTATGCTGCTTTTCTAACTTGTTCAATTCCGTTCCATGGCTCTGAACCCATGTACGTGGTGTGGTTGGTTGATCTGAATTCAGCCGAAAGCATGAAAAGGTCCTTATGAGCAAGTGGTTCGATGATTCCTTCATACTCGTCGTTGATCACATCCATATCGTAATCCTGAATATGTCTAGTCTGCGCAGCAGCTAAGAGTTTCTCAAATTCCTGGGTGGAAGGATCAATGACCATCAAGGCCGAGGTCAACATCGGACTGTTGTTAGCCCGGGGCGGCTGCCAATAGGCAGTGGGCGCCGAAATAGGTGAGCTTTTGTTGGCTCTCTCTTCTAAAAATAAATAGTCTAGGGACTTGAGAACGAAGGCATCTGCATCCATCACAATGACCCTTTTGTAATCAGTTTCATTAAATGCCATTAGTTTCGTAAAACTGCTCTTCCAGGTTCGCTCTACCGCCATAAATTCAAGTTCTTTGACTGGCTTGAGCTTGACAGAGTACTGATCTCTGGCGAGTCGCAGCAGCTCTGTAGTCTTCTTGTTCTTCTCGATAAATTTCATGCCTTTAGGAGCTGGGGGCTCGGGGACGTCTGGCTCACCCCAGTAATTTGGGTAAATCAGTACCCTCTCAGCATTGGTGTCTAACGCCCTGAGTTGTTCAAAAATCATGATGTTGTTGCAAAGGTAGTTTTGATTCGTTGCATACTGAACGTAAGCATACTGTGACCAGTCCACGTCCTCTGGTAGCTCGACAATATCATGATGTTGATGCAGATCGAAAAGCGTTTTAAAATTGGAGTATCCGTAGTTGGCCGGCGCTAAGGAGTTGTCCTGGAACCCACCGTCTACCAAGTAAACGATAAGAAACGTTATCGAGAATGCGAGAACTAGAATAAAGTAAAAGGGGTTCATATGAGAAAATGAAGCCAGTAACATGATTCTAACGAGCCGTAAGGAGGGATTCAAAAAATAAAAGGAGAAAAAAAAGACTTTATGCCCTCAATATAAATAAATAACAAATAAATAGGTTGAAACAATGGGGGAAAAAGAAGAAAAGAAATCAAGGAAAGAAAGGAGTCGATTATTGATACCTAAGACAGAGCTGTCTTAAAAGCCTGGCTTTTTTTTACTTTAAAATTTGACTGTTTGAGTTTTTTTATTCTGATCTCCCATCCTTGGTTTGCCGAGCGCTTTACAGACTTGCAAACACAAAGAGCATTTTGAAGGTTCGTTTAAAACACTTTCAACTCATCAACACAATAAGAATCAATTATCAACTATAAATAAACATGAAAATAAAAACTAAAAACTCACCGCCGCTTTTTTTTTTTTTTTTTTTTTTTTTGCAAGTCAGATATTGCTTTTGCAGATTTCTTCAGCCTCATACATCTGCTTACATATGAAGCTCATTTGCTTCTTTCGTAGTCTCCAATCTGGCACCAACATTGGCAGCATCACCTTTGGGGTACATTTTTTCAATGAACATGACAAAAAAAGCTTTTGTACCAACAGAGCTAGACGAGGTCCAGTAGTGCCCATCAGTTTTCCAGTCACCGACAGAAGAGTAGTCCCAATGAACATTGGGATACTTGGAAACAGAGTTTGTAGACGACTGGCAACGTGCTGGCTTTCCAGCAAGAGCTCCCGACTCTGCCAACACAAGGGTACCAGTCTCAATACCAAGTACATGGTCAGTTTTTTTGCATATCTCAGCTACTTTGTCCAACTGATCTCTTGTCAGTTCCTGGGCTCTTCTGACACCAGGGACGATGAATACATCCAAGTTGGGGCAGTCGTCAAGGCTGTGCAAAGAGGGACCGCCGACATGCGAAGGTGTATTTGTGTCCAGTGTAATCATCTCAATTTTAATGTTTTCATGTCTTTTCTTAACCATGATCAACATTTTCAGAACCTCTGTAACCTGATCGATTCTAAAGTTAGGCGGAGCGAAAATACCATAAACCAGTGGCATTCTTGCAGGTTTTGAATCAGACTGTTCAATGTTCAGATCCAAAACATCAGTTCCAGTGTTGGTGGCCAAGATTGATTCAACACCTTTATGGCTATCCTTGGGCAATGGCATGACGTTGAAATGCCCACCCTTTTTGTTAGCCTTGAACCATCCACCAATATACTCACCCTCCTTGAGAGCGTTGGAGATAATTTGAGATTTGGTAACATAGTAGCAATTGTAGTCCATAAGTTGAACCACGCAATTATGCCATGGGGTGGGAATATGAAGTAAATCTTCAGACGCACCCATATCATCCAGCTCTAAAGATCTGACTGTCTTGCAGTTATCATGTGAGAGGAGCTTGATACCAAACTTGGGCCCACTGTTGTCATGACTGTAAAAAAAAAAAAGGTTAATTTATCTTAATATATGCGAGGCCTCTAGGGATTTGACACTTACGCGTGAATTGAAAGACGAAGGTAGTAGGGCATTAATAGCCCGACAAGATTGGAGTAAGCTTCGTTACGCTAAAATAGACCAGAGAGTTAGTAAACATCTTAATTCGTTTGGAAAAAAAAGCACGTACCTTAATCATTTCAAAAGCAACTTTAGAGGCAATCTTTTTGCAAGCTTTCCTAGAACTTCTCATGGTGACAGGATGGAATGCAAGATCCTCTTGCATGAACTTGGCAAATCCACGATACAGGGACAACTTGGCCGGGTCGCTATTGTCAATAAGAGATCTCAAAATACTGGGGTCGGTCGAACATCCACTCATCAAAATCTTTCGACAAGTTTCAGACTGGGGATCGATATTAGTGTCAAGGTGATGAGAAAGGATGACATCTTTAGTGTAGTTGTCCTCAAAGACATGAAGGTTTGAGGTAAAAAGCTGGGGCAATGAGCAGAAGGAAATGTGGTCCCCGTCAGTTATAGACTCATACAACTTTCGAAGCTGAATTCCGTAGTTGTCCACAACTTCGTCATTGACACCAATACAGTCGCTAAAAACATGACCGTCGCTAACAATCCAGACCTTCATTCCAGGAGGATAAATCTTTTTGACAACTTTGCAAACATTGATAAGTCTTCTTAAAGCAAGTTCTTCGCCTTTATCCGGAACATTAGTTGCTACCTTCATTATGTTGGAAGACTTGCATGGAAACGCTGGTAGGCAAGCTTGAACCTGAAGGCGACGAGAGGTAAAAAACTGAACTCTCTCAATAAAATGGTCTTTTCCAACAGCTTCCCACTGATCATTTTCAACAATGTTTCTCAATTCCTTGTCAAACACATCAGTAATCATTTCGGCGTCGTGGGTATCAAAGACACAGACCTTATATTGTGCAAGGTCTAATTTAGCTTCGCCCAATACAAGGCCTTCAAACCACTTATCAAAGGTGCCTTCCTTTTCACCGACATTCAATTGAATAACACCCCTGATTTGGTTTTCCAAACCAATTTGAACTTCACTGATTTTGATGCCTTCAGCTGGAATTGCTGTTGTGCGTAGCTGATCAATGAGCTTCAAAAGAAATCCTGTACCCGGACTTGTTGACAACTGCTTGCATGTGATGTAGATTTCACTAACACCCATTTCATTTTTCTTGGTCTGCAAAGACTTGTACCGTTCTATAAGCTTGACAAATACAGCCCAATTATCTTTTAGCAACGTGCAATACTTTCCAAAGAAGAACTTAAGCTCATTATCGTAGCCTCTGGTGTATTGAATAAGCACACGCTCGTGAAAAGAAGATTCCTCAATATGGAATTCCTCAGAAGGTAAACTTAAATCAGGCATTTATTTAAATTAATGGTTCAAAGCACAAAGTGTTGATTTTCTTTTTGGGTAGATTGTGCAGTGATAAGTAGTTGATTCAATAGAGAGCACTCTGTAAGTCTGTGTAGGTAAAGATATTGAAAAAACTCATGGAATGACTTGATGTCTTATATAGTTTTGGCAGCACTCAATTGACAAGAATCTGTTAACGTTGAGCAGTTTTTTTTTTACTTTAGAAATACAATTGAATAAGGAGGAATCACAGCCATCGCCACAGGAAATTAAAAGTGAGCAGTTTGAACAATTCAAAACTGATGAGTACCAAGGGAGCATTTACCTCCTAATATCTTGCCATTCTACGGATTAAATCAGTTTGAGTTACAAAAACTCTTCTTTATTTGTGTGGATACTGTAGTTTTTCCGCCTGATATGCTATTCCGTTTTTCAAGAAAATTTTCATGTTAAGCAATGAGAGCAGTGAGTAAACAACCACTCTTAGTCTTTATAACTGGTGAAATTGGAAAACAATAATATTGGTGTAGCATTTATGTCTATCCAAAATAAACTCTCTCATTACTGCTAAGGTACTGCATATAAGAATAAGGGAAATGCCATTGTTGAAGCAAGCTAAGTCTCAGGTATGCGCTCGCAACCAAGTTTATTTTAACAAGGGCAAGTCAACCGGAAAAACTAATGATGACAGAAAAGGTATTCTCCCCTGTTGAGAGTCAAATGTAATTACATCCGTGTTGAAAGAGGCTCTACCCAAGCAACGGCGTTAAAGGCTTTTCTAAGCCGCTTAATAGTTATCCGCTTTCTGGACCTGAGATGTAATTAATTACACTACAAAGCGTTGGTAATGGCCGTTCAGTACATTTTCAAAGCATACAACAGGGTAATAAAAGGCATGAAAGACCGATTCGCATGGAAAGCTTGTTATGTCAATAAATGATGTTGAGCCAGACATGCTTTTCACATGAGTATTCTACTTCGTAGATCAGGCTACAAGAAACCTCAAAAGTATTCTATAAGATTCAAACTCTTAAAATAGAATAATCAGAGAAAGGGTTTTCATAAATTATAATGCTGTTATGACAAGTTATATATCTAATAGCTAAATTATGGCAGGAAACATAACATTAAGCAGACTGGAAAGTAGGGAAAGGCCTTTGTAACTGTTTATTTTGCCTTGGCTGCCTTCTTGGCCTCATATCTTTCAGAGGTCTCGGCAACAGTTTCAGCTAGCTTCAAGCTATGTGGATCATTGCTGCGACTTTTGAATCCATCAATAGTTCCCTTAATGTCTTTGGGCTGCTGGGACTGGTTCATTTTGAACTTTCCAACCATTTTTGTGACTTCAATTTCAAGACCATAGATGATCTTCTTGGACATATTGAGATAAGACTCGGGCGCTTCATCAACCGACCAAGTCTTTTTCTTAGATGACTGAGCCTCGAAATGGTTGGTGAGCTTTTCGAGAATCTGATGGATCTCGTCTTTATCCTTAATCACACGGGGCTTGCCATAGACGTGAACAGTAGAGTATAGCCATGTGGGAGCTACTTTGCCTGTCTCTTGCTTAGTAGGATACCAAGAGGGCGTGATGTAGTCATTGCGGCCTTGGAAAATGACCAATGTTTCATCGGCATTAGCCAGTTCAGTACCAATGTCATTTTTAACATGGAAATGCGCCAGAAGAATCAGCTTGCCATCTGGTCTTTCTTCCAAGATAAACGGGATATGGTTGGCATTGTAGTGACCATCTGCTGTAGTTGAAATAATTGTGCCTAATCCAGTATCTCTGATGTGTTGTTTTTGAATTTCAGTATCGTTTTCAGCATAATTGTCAGGCATAAACATTGTTGGTGACTGTTGATTTAGGAATATGGGGTTGGTGTAGATATACGAGAGTTTTTTCTGTTTTCTTTTAATGATAAATGTAAATCTTAAATAAATAAAAAAAAAGGGACCTTCGTCCTGTCTTTATATACTGGGTTGGTGGAGCTGATGAGGAGCGGCAATGACTACTTTTTAAATCTTGCAAAGCTTAAAAGCTACTATTGAAAAATATGTCTTTGAGGACGAGAAACCGAGTGATAACGAGCGTATAGACTTGTTTTGTTTTCTAATATGAATAATATCTCGTACTGACTGTTACAAGGTCTTGATAGTTGTAGTCAAATAAAATTCCATAAAAGGCACTCCGTTCCGAATTATTTAAACCCAGTCATAACGGTTAATTATCAGCAAGTTAGCTGAACTCACAAAGATAATAGATGACAAGAGGAGGTTATTCCCTCGTGATCTTCTGCTTCATATAAAAAATTGATAAAAAAAAAAGAGATCAATTTTACTATTGAGATGTGCTGAAAGCGTAGAAATAATTAACTTCGTTTTGCTAAATTGAAAGCCGTTTCATATTCTTTTAAGAAAAACAGGTAGGATTATTTTCAGTGTAGATACAAACCCATTTAAAAAATTTAGGTGGTAAACGCTTCTGACTGTGTCTTCAATAGCTAAACAGCATGTTAATATGGAGCTTTAAATGCCTTTAGTGCTTCTAAAATGGCCAACACCTAGGGTTCAGGGTGATTAGCTGGCGGCTATGTAATGGGTCAGCGGTTTATTTAAGATGGCGTAATTGGCTGATGACTCCGCTTTTTGATTATAAAGGCCATCTATACAAGTAGTCCCTTACTAAAATAATTCAACCGTTATTTGTTTCTACTTTCTATACAAACATTTCAACAAAATAACGTTGCAATTAAAATAAAATAAAAAATTAAAGTCCAGTCGCTGCTATTGAAATCTTACTTCCTGGACATGAAGAAGGATTCTAATAGGAAGACTGATTATAGATGTTAGAAAGGGTCACAGCACACTAGATGTGACTGAGTTATGATACCCAAAAAATCGTGTACTACTCAAGCCAGATTTTTCTACGGTGCTACAGAGTTCACAGTCATTTTCATTTATTATAGGCTTAGGAGGATCTAGTACTTTAAGAACTTGCTTCTACAACAGCCAAGAATAAACCTGACTCACAACAACTGTCTTTGTACAATTATACCATTATATTTCATCGATTCATACACAGGATAGCAAACTCGGAGACCCCGAGTTTACCTTCAAATGACTCAATGATATTATGACTGTCTCCCATAACAACCAGCCGCATCGTTAAACACTGGCTTACTTTTATTATAGTATGTATGGCGTATACAATAAGTTATGGTAAATAATGCTCTTTTATCAAACCTCCAACTTCCAGATATTTAAGAAATGTAAACTTGCAATACAATTGAGTTTCAAAGACTCTTGCCAAAATTAAAAAAAAAGATTTTTTGCCGCCAGTAGTGTATTAGTGAAAGTAAAAAAATGAATACTATAATAGCGGGATCCTGTAGTAACTATGCAAGTGTTAAAACTCTAACTCGCCATAAAAGTTATCCCTCAAAAGACTCTTACAAGTTGACTATCATTTTTTTCATACACTGCTGTATGGTAGAGGTTAAAAAATTTAGTTTTATCACATACCTACAGCGTAGGGACTTGAAGTGCAAAGCGAGGGGATCCAGCAAAAGAACAAAAGAAAAAGCTAATCAAAACAGACAATATAAATTGAAACCAATAATCTTTTTAGCAGCTACAGTATTCAATATTTTGAATTTAATTTCAATCCAAACTTTTGAATAAGTCGTGGAAAGACACGGATCATCCAGCATAACGAAAACTTAGTATTGGAGATTGTTACGTTGAATAATAACGTGAAAATAGAATACCTTGAGTTCACATCACTTAGGGGCTCTCATACAACAATAATTGTGTTTGATATTTTGGTATTTTAAATCTTTTTATAATTTATAATCTGTCATAGTTTTAAATGACTGAAAATCTTTGAGGGGTCATTCATAATACTCTCATTGGTAGCTCTTAATAATACTTTAATATCAAAAGTCATGAAGTGATTATAGAACTTTTGATGTTATTACTCAACCTTAAAAAGTCTATAAAGTAATATAGCTCAAGTGGAATCGAGAATATAAAGAAACCGCTTGCTATAATGTACTGGTATTAGATACATTTAGGTTCAAAATTCAACAATTTCCTTTTCATAAGTCTTACATTATTCTTGTAATTTGATTAAACAAAAATTTGCAAAGCTTGTGTAGACAGGCTTTCTTAAAATTAATCATCTATTCAACTATATTCTGATTTAAAAGGATGGACAAAATTGCTAGTTCCTTCTCTATCCTAAAAAGTATTTATAAAACCTTCTGCAGTAAAGCAATATGAAACGCAAGTATGGGGCAATCTAGGCCTAAGAGTGTAAATCTTTTAGAATTTGCATTAATGTTGTTGTGGACTTTATAATAGAAACCTAAGTTAGCAAAACTAATAGATTTATTTGATTGTATATACATATCTAATGCTTGTCATTTTAATATTACAATACCAAGACCAAATCCAAAACAAGGCATTGAGCACTGAAAGACTTATTTCAACTAAGCTGGCAGGATAGCACATTTCACGCGTATTAAAGAGGGTAATATTGGATTGAGCTGAAATTCCGACGGTTTGTATAGTTACAGTTACTTTTCAGAAAGGTCATGATAGCATTTGAAAGACTTCTTAAATTTGAACGTTCTTATGGCAACAAACGTTATGTTAGTACAAACTCCAGCAACCTGAAAAGCTGAAAAACTTTTTACCATTTTTTCTAAACATGAACATTGTAATTACTATACTCCTGCTCAAAATAAAGTACTTTGAAACCACTTCGGCCATCTAGGAATATTTCTATGAAGACATTCTCATGTGAATATGAATATTTTTCAGTTACCATTAGAAGTCTTAAAGATAGCAAAAAGTAAATAATAATTATTCAAAACATCCTGATACTTTATATCACTGTTCATGTATAAAAATGCCAGTTTAATCGTATACATGTTATTTGCATACGCAGTGTGTAAAGCCACCACATGTGCTTTTATTATTATTTTTTGAAAACAAATCTTTTGCTATCAAAGATAGGTTTTTGATTGACTAAGAAGATGTACCCAAGACGTGGTTTACCTGACTTACACACCAGTTTTCAAAGATGTCCAAGAGACATGAATAGTAAGTTTTTTTTTTGCAGAATAGAAAGCACAAATTTTATTCACGCAGCTGCCTGATATTAGACATCGTTTACGATATTTTCTCGGGACCAAGCATATAATCACAAAGTCAGCAAGATTAGTAAAAAACAGAGTTGGATACTTCAAGTGCCCAAAAATGTAGTACATAGATCGTATTTATTCGCATAGGCAGGATGCTTTACCGATTAAGCTAATAGGGTGCTTTTAGCGTTCTACATTTGTACATTTGATATTATTTAACCAACTGCATACTGCACATATATTTGACAAAATTATAGAAATGGCAGACTGAGTATTATTTTCCTCATGAAATACAGTCGAGCTTGAGGTATGCGCTTTGGCGGATGTGCAGTGCCGGTTGTAGCACTGTTCTCCTCGGCTTTTTGAGTTTAGCATTATTCACACTGGAATTTCACCATATTATTTGGATATGCCTGGCTTGACTGAATAGACAACCGCAAGTACAAGAAAAAAAAAACGACAACTAGTTATCGACACTTGAGAAGATTAAACTTTATGGCTGCTGATACTTGATTTTATTTAAATGTATCACTTGCAAAGTTTTGAAAAATGACCTTTTTAAAAATGTTCGCAGTAAAGATGAAACTCGAATATTGAAAACTATTTTTGAGATATTCTGGTATAAAACAATAATTTGATCCATGTTAGAACTTCCTCATTAGGGCCAACGGGGAAATCCTAGTAAACCGTAGAGCATCATATTTATTCACTCAATAGAAAAATAAGCCCATGGTTTTATTAAATGTGAATAGCTTTTATTATTTTCCTCGAGCTGCTGTCGACCCACTTTTATTAGGTGCAGGCTTGAACACCTGAAGTTTCTAGAGCCCACATATATAATAAATAGCCAGGACGACGATATCCAATTGATCATACAAGTCTACCTTACTGTGAGGTGAAATGTTATAGTTAATAACCACTGAAAATCTAATGTCAAATACTCATAATCATGACCAGTTGTTAAAATATGATGTCAATTTACATTCAACATGGCTACAAACAAACATTAGCAAAATACACCATCAAATTGGTAAAAGCTCGTTGAGCGTACTAGGTGGCTATGACAATCAATTATAAACTTAGAGAGCAAAAATCAAGTGGTCAGCTGTAATTGTATCTATTGCTTTGTATGTAGTTATAAAATTTGGTATTTAAAATATACTGTAGTTAGAGAGTAAGAAAAAAGTGCTTGTAAGATAATTATTCAGTAAATATATGGGTACATGAATAGACATGAACCTTCTGATATTAGAGCTCCTGTCCAGGTATGTCCGTTTTGAAGATAAGATTTAATTATTAATAAAACATTTAATTAACTAAAGAACTCTGGAGGCTAGTAATTAAATTACGGCAGATGTAATACGGCTACGAAGTTATAGTAGAATATCTGCACCTCCAAACATACCAGTTGAGCTAGCTCACCACTAATTTGACTATATTTATTTTACAAAATATATTGATAAACACTCATTAGTACTATGTATAGTAAAAGAATAAAAATATTATATATTATAATATTTATCCTTTTCAAATAAAAGCTACGGTGAATATGTGTATTCAAGAACTACAGAGTGTTTTAAACCAATTCTTAAATGAGTTGAGTAATCTTTTCAATCAAGGCTGACAATTTCCAAAACCTTGCAAGTAAAGAATTAAAATTAAAACTTCAGGTTATATGCTTTGTCCATTGCGTGAGACTTTTTTCACAAGCATCCGAACACATCAAATTCCGAGGTTCCAGAGCACTAGCACGACGTTTACATTGTTGTTTTTAATGTAATTTTGTGTAAGGAGATTTCTATTTTTCGTCCAGAACTCTATTTATTATTAACATGTTGAGAGTTAGGACTACAGCTAGTGTGTCCTATATTCATTAGGATTCGTTAAACCCTTTACATTGACAACCTGCTTTGTATTCTGGTTTAATTTTTTTTTACAAATATAACCATTAGACAGCCACTTTTTGTTAAAGAGTACTATGCAAACAAAGAATGAAGGACTGATATTAAAAACATTGAAAGTTGCAGACTGGAATACTCTCAAGATTCATAAGACTATGATCAAAAGAAGCTGTACAACCATTTAAGTGTGATGAGAAAAGAGCTACTTGGCCATATTTTCAAATGGACCATGTTTAAGATCTGCTGTAACACAAAACTGCCCAACCCAAACCTTAACGTTTTAATGTTTCGAATTTCGTGTCATAAGAACATGGAATAATATACAATAGAACTTATTAATTTTTCATAATTTCCTCACTTTCTCTATAAAATCTGAAAACACATTGTATTTGGTCAGTAAATATCAAGAATTGCATAGAGTTAAACCTGATGAGATTCCTTTGTATTTTTATATATGTATTAAATATTTTTGGCTTTAAAGCCCATTGAAAACTAGAGTTGTTGGAGACTGATCACTAGAATTGTAAGAACCCTGATTTTGTGGATATTATTGTCCGCTGGTTTATTTCAAGATGGGCATTGTATATCATTGTCATGTACATAAATATGCTGGCTATTACCATAATATCATATGTAGACCTTGAATCATATTTTAACAACTACTTTGATTTCCTTGAATATTGTCATATTTTCATTAATTTCTATATGCTACAAACTCTATAGAACATTGGTTACAGCCCTCCATGCTAGATGATTAAAGGTTGAATAGAGACACTGGAGTTTCTCAAAGTTTGGTTCTTTTTGATGATTTCTTTGTGTACTCACAAAACTACCAAGATAAATGGTCGATTTCTGAACCAATTTCTAATAGACCTCGATGGTGGCCCACACTATACAGTCAATAGGACTTTTCGAGACCAAAAGTACAAGCATATGTGATATCGATTCTTCAAATTCACACGTTTATCAGAGGTGATATTGCATAAGTTAATCTAGTCTTTCAATTTCAGCATAAAAATTTAAAGAATTAAATGAAGTTAATAAGAAATAGTATAGTATATAAAATAAATACAGCTTTATTTCAAAATCTGTAGCATCTCATAAATTAAAGATGCAATAAAGTTCATGGAGAATCAATGAGCTATTTAAAACTTCTCATAAAACAAACGGTCTAGGCTCATCAAGGGATCTAGAGACATTTGGGAAGCTTTTTTGAGTTGATTATCAGATTTTATTATGCCGGAGCCTTCAACAAGAAACAGTTGCGGAGTTAGTTCCTGGCATGAGAAAATTCAACGGTTCAACCTTCTTTTCATAACGGTGCATATTAAATTCAGGGCACTGTTGCTAGTCAGATATTGTGTACACTAACAAAAAATTTCAAAAAAGACTATGAAGCAGAAGGCTCAACTTAGTAATTGCTCATAAAAGCATTACAATTAATTTTTTTGCACTAATTTTGTATTTTACTAGCCAAGGAAAAAAAAAAGAAAAAAGAAGCTTGTAACGAATAAATATTCAATTTAAAAAATCATTTTACTTGGCTTCTATCGTGCAAGAAAAAAAACAAAAAAAAGGTCAAGCTGTGAAGATGGATTAAAAAAAAAAGAAAAAAAAAGAAAAGGTCATGTTATAAAATCCCAGAGTAACTGGCTCATAAGCTTGGTTAAAGGAGAGAAAATGTGAGAATAGTAGCAAATCAAACTTGTTTTGAATAAAACAAATTTTTATACATTAAAGACCCCAAAACAATGTCGTTAAATCATTCATTGATCAAATTGAAAATTTCAAGTATATTGTTATTTATTACTTTTCACCTATGCGACACAGTTATGAGGATCATTAGTAGAGCTTGAAGCCGTTATTTCAAATGACCTTTATAGATCATTCTTACCTTGATTTGGATAAAAAGCTTTTATCGTTATTCTTAGGGGGTCCAAAGATATGGAGAAGCCCTAGGCAGATACCAGCTTTGGGGTATGTATATAGACTAGAAATGTATTTTTTTTTTTTTTTTTGATATATCTTCGTCAAAAATATGTGCCCAGGCTTTCATTTAGTTTTCAACTACACGCATGCATCCTTTTCTGGTGAATTTATCAACTGAAAAAAACTCTTGAAAACGCTTTTATTGTAGTTATTGTAGTCTCAAGCATTTTCATATTTGTGCCCTAAAACAAGAAATGTATATATCAAGTTTACCCAAGTAGAGAGATTCAGAACATTTTAAAATTTCAATGTCTTTTCACCAGTTAGAATGCACTTTTCATTATATGAAATCGAGAAAATATGCATGTTAACCAGATAAAAGATTTCAAAATTTACGTTCCCTGTTGATCCTTGGTAGGGTATGCATCCTGAATCTCAATACATACTAATCTTGTTACCAACTCGACCCACTCTCATATTGTAAACCATTTCTGGGAGTAAAATGCTTTCTATATTAGTAAGGGCTATTTCCCTGTAGATCAGGGATACCTTAATGTCATTTCGGTCTCCAAATCATAGAGCGCATCTAAGCCAACCTGACCTGATCTAGTCCTAATGTAATTTAGCAGTACTTCCCCCCCCTTTTTTTTTTTTTTTTTTTGTTTCTCTCATTGTTTGTTTAATCTTACATAAACACATACTGATTCAATACTCCAGTCAAGTCCTAACTTGTTATGCAGGCTTCAATTATTTCTGTCGGTCTTGGGGTCTTGAGTAAAGTCCCCAATGGATGTTTGTCTCCTTTATTCTCATGTGGTAGAGACTCGGTTATTTGGGTGCCAGCTTATGTTGCACCACACAAGATCATTCATTACGACTGAGACCATTGTAGACAAATCTTGCCAACGACACAGGCTATATGATGTTCAGGCGTGTGACCCTCGACTCCTTACAGGGTTTTTACTGCCTTTCTTGGCTGTATTTATCTTCATGACAAGTAATCCTTCATTGCCTAGAGCCTCTTTGGCATGTTTAACAGCTAGACTAAGTCCAGGCATGGTGACACCCCTAAGAGTGCCTCTCTCTTTGATACTGTTCTCTGGAAGTACTTGGCAATATGGTGGATAGTCCCAAACTTGCCGCACTTGTAGTTGTAACCATTTTTGGGGATCTTTCTTTTTAGAAGGTATTCACGAATATCTCCCTTTCCAGTTTTTAATTGTATTATCCGACTCAGTATTTCTCGGGGGTAATTCTTGAATGTTTCGATAGTTATTAGTTTTTTTTATATTGGTAGTTGGGCCCGCGATGTCTTCCTTGTTGATTTCTTTGTATTACCTTGTGGCTCTGCCATACGCCTGATATCTATCTTGCCATTTGCTCTGTAAGACAGTTTGTTTTTCTTGTAGCCTGGCTCTTAGTAGCACCTCTTTTAAACAAGAATTAAATGTCTTGTGCAGGGGATGGATTGAAACATGAATTATCACAATGATTATCAATAAAAATGGGAATTTGAAAATTAAACACCTTTGAGACTCAAGCATAAAGTTCTGACTTTCAAAAATCTATTGCATATGCACATGTGCACTCATCGCTGACTCGGAAAACAATATTGACTCTATAATAGAGCCAGTCCTATTATAACAAACGTTAGCTCTGGGTCTATCGACTATTAACAGCCGTTTAAATTTGCGTATAAAGTCAGGGGAACTTTTGTTCTACATTTTCCAGTTTGAGCCTAAAGGATGAATCTATTTCAACATTTAGCATGGTTATTCTAAGTTCACTGAATGACCTTTACCCTAAAAAAAAAAATAAAGGACAGAATCGAACTGAAAATAAAGCAAAGCATGGTTTATCCATATCATGACGAGGGTTAACTAGCTTTGCAAATCAAGTTAAAGGAAAAGATTTTTAAATCCAACGTAAAGGTCGTTGATTTTTCAACTATATCAACTTGACAATAATTGTAGAAGCCGTTGTAATCTACTAGCTGATTTAACTTTTCATAAGGCCTACGCAAATTTCTCGTTCTTCCTTAGAATATGATCAAGGCGAGGCCCAATAAGCTACCTCAGCAGGTAGAGTACATTTGTATATTAAGAAGGGTTTACTTTGAGCCTCAAACTGCTGTTTTAGTTCATTGCGACGATTTCGTATTTTCCAATACATCATGTACTTCCTGCTGTAGCCTTGTACATACTCAACATGACGTACATAGTAGTTCTCTTTCCTGTACAGCTAGACGCATGTATTCAAGTTTATTGTTTATATACCCCCCAAAGTTCCCAATCCATTCGCCTACATGGCACGAATTTAAATTGTTATTAGCGTTCAAGGTTTAGGCGAGCTCAACAAAACACTGAGCCAACTGAAATCAAGTTTTAGGGTAGCTACCCACACCTTTACCTTACGGCTGCTGAGTAACACTACAAGACTTGGCCAGTATTACACCAGATGGGAGCTAGAAAATTAAAGCAATTTTTTTTCTGTCATTAATGGTTATCCCGGGTGAAAGAAGCTAGTATCTGTTATGTGTTAGAGGGTTTAGTCTTCAAGATTATAGTCCGAAGCAGCTACGTTTCTCACCCCATTAACCGTCATGTAGCTTTCTTGAAGTGAGCTAGTTTGGTTTGAAACTTAAGAACGTCCAATAAGAATCCCTTCTAAAATCAATCACGACTGTTGAACTACTGGGGACCGTTCATGATCACCTAAGATGACAGAGAGTTTAGATTCAGAATGTTTGCAAAGCTGCAAGGTTGTGAAATGACGAACTTTTTATTTTTTATTTTATTTTTTTATTGAACCTTTAATGTACCATTTCTTTTACTGCTAAAGCTTTCAGCAGTACTAAATCGGTACTTGAACGTGGTTGTCTTTCAATATTTCCATCATAAATATTGTAGGTAGGCTGTGAGTAAATAATCATTTGAAACCATTCAGAGTACGATTTGGAATACAAACCAAAAGGATCAGAAGGATACCACTACGCTTTGGGACAGACGAACAGTCATGCTGATATCAGGTCGAAGTTTTGAGCTTTAGGCTGTTTGAAGCCTTGGCTATGACGAGTGTACGTGTCGAAGCAAGTAAGCCTAGATATGAAGACTCCGTTATTTTACCCACCTGTGATCTCAAGGATAATACTTGTAGGGGTGCTTAAAAGTAGCCTCTCGTAATTTCAATAAGCTTGAATTGCTTTTTCCCCTATATATACAGCCGAAATCTTTATTCTCAAGAATATAATAATGTGAAGACGTAACCTCAAGTGAAAATCATATAATCTAATGCTTGATATAAATCTAAGCCTTCATTTTTACTAATCATAATCAGTAAATTATTGACAAACAGCCCGATTCCCAGGATTTGTCAAGCTGTTGTCAGGTTTACCTATACCGTTCTATATGAGAAGCGAGTATATATAGTGTTAAAAGGCTGGCTGCCTCAGATAATACTGACTCCTGTGTATTATTTTCAAAAAACCTGACAGTTGTTTTTAACTCAAGCATTTTGTTATTTTTATTTATTTATTTTCTTGCATTGGATAATGCGATTTTTGTCGGGATCAGGTCTATGTAATCTACACCTCAAATATAAAGTAGTGGTTAAAAACAAAGCTTGTTTTTTCGGACCACCCTGAACCTCGGAAGGGAGGGTCACGGTCTAGCTCAATGTAAATGGTCTTCATTCCAGTCTTTCTATTCTCTTCAACACTACATTGCTATTTTTTTTATTTCTAATTATTTTGTTATCTCTTGGCTTTCGCATGCTTTTATTGCAGACTGCATTCGAGTGACTTAGTTATAATGGGCATGGTCTGGTAGCACTAACATGTCGAGGGAAACTAGAAACAAAGACCCTCACCATCGTGAAAGAAATCCTCTCTTCCCCACGTCTAAACACTTTCACAAAAATAAGTAAACATGAAACTACATCATGATTCATTTTTTTCAAATGCTCAACAAGTTGTAACTTCGTTGCAGTGGACGACGGGATTTGCAGTGCCAATCTGCAAGACCAAAATTTAGAACATACATATCGCTCTTGATTTGAGACCTAAAAACGCCTAGAAAGCCAAAGATGGATCGCTAAGCCCAGTTAGATTTGAACGGCAGGGTCGCAGCTAGAATCGCCATCGACGAGTTAGTTCACACTCGTGCTAATGTAAATTTTTTTTTTTTTTTAATTTTCTTTTTTTTTCTGTAATCCTCGAGTGTGAATAAAAAATATACTTTCACGCATATTTCAATATCCATAAATTTGGCTTCCGTATGAAATAGGTTTAATTTTTTTTTTTGAATTATTCTCAAACGTACACGCACTTCCAGAATATTAGCAACTAGGCCAAGGTTGGCCCTCCACCTACATTTATGCGCGACTGGCAAACTCCATGATAAGAAGTCAAATAATATATGGTCTCATATGAGACATATTGTCTATTAGTTTATGTAGGCCAACATCAACATGGGGCATGTCGCTGACACTAGAAAAGACATAATTGTATGTACAGTTTTTCTTTTGTTGACGAAAATATCTTCGCAATCGAACAAAAAATATACATGCTGTTATCCAGAACCAGTAGAATTTGATAGATATTTTCAGCTAATGATTTTTCGCAACAGGCGTTAGTCAGCTCATTAGTCAAATTACTTGCTGGCCCACTTTTAAATAACTGGCGCAAGAAAGGTGGGCTATAAAGAACGGCAAACGGGTCAAACAAAACAACTGGCGTATATAGTACAATATCTCTATATTTGTGACTGCTCAGTTAGAACAGAGAAGTAAGCACCCGACAAGTATTTTAAATAGTGTTGTCTGTATAGTTACACTTCTGGGAAGAGTACTAGATGTAGCTAGTTAGGCATGGGCCTTTTATGAATAAATACCATCTCTGGAATTATTACATGTATGTAGATAATTTTCTTTTGTACTATGAATAGCAGACTTGAACAAAGTTTTATTATATTTTCCACTACAGTATTATCCTGCGGGCACTCTTTTCGTAGTATAAGTGTTCTACAACTAATATTCTCCTTTTTCGTTTATGTATTGTTATGTTGATCTCAAGGCTATCCGAATGTATAGATACTTCAAGCTCTTTACAACTTTTTATAGACGTTTGGTAATGGATTAAATTTTTTTTTTATTCTTACTTTCTTGTTCATTTAAATTCGATTGTACCCTTAAATCGTCAGTTAGGAAGAAACCTTAAGTGACAGTAGACGGAAAAAGAAATGTTATTCATGCACATTATTTATTTTTTCGACTTTAAATTCTGCAAAGCGTACATGACAATATACATACAAACATTAAAGGGCCACAATTTTCAGGATATTTTTTTTTTCCTCTTTCCTTTTTGAAGGCTTCATCGAGTTGACCTTTAGATCGAAGGGAGCTTACTGTTCAAAGTATATATACTCCAGGAAAGGCCCTGGGGAAGTTCTCTGATTTATTTCTGTTCATTTTTCTGTTTTTTTTTTTAATAATTTATTTATTCCTTTTTTCTCTGGACTACTAGATCTAAACTTTTTTCTGCCAAGGCTCTACCTAGTTACTTAGCTCTTGTTTTTTTTGTCTTCATCATGGCTGCTGTTACGCAAGATGCTTCGAATACAGAAGAGACTTCCCAAGTGAAGTTCTTTCCCAAAGATGAGCTCGTTCTCGATGAGCTGGAGTCCTCAGATTCCGACATGCATCTTACCGATTCTTCAGCTTCAAGTACGACTAGTTCATACCTGTCTGAAGGCAGCTTAAAATCTACCAAGCATAAATCCACCAAACAACAGTCGCAGACCAAGCATCAGCATTACGAACTTAACGAGTCTGAGTTCGGCACCCTTACTAGCAACAAATACAAATACATTCAGCGACAAGACATGTCAAAACCAGTAATTAATCCCCCGGAAGACAAACCCCATCCATGGGTCTATCATTCTACTATCTTTGGTTGGTTGTTTCTTATTGTCATTGGCCACATCCGTGATTTTTTTGCGAAGATTATGGATGACCCCGACTCACGTCACCTCAAGGAATACAATGGATATGCTCCATTAACGAGTGATTTTGATAGTTTCTACACCAGAAGACTCAAGCATAGATTAGATGACTGTTTCAACAGACCCACAACTGGCGTTCCTGGCCGTTATCTTACATATCTGGAGCGTTACACCCCAGACTTTTTTTATACTTATCTTCCCACTGGCAGACAGGTCCAGTGCCTTAATCTTGCATCATACAATTACCTCGGCTTTGCGCAGTCTGTTGGCCAATGTACTGATGCCGCTGAGGAAGCCATTAACCATTACGGTGTGATTGCTGGCGGCACTCGAGTTGCAGGTGGCCTTAGCGACGCGCATGTTGTTTCTGAAAAGGTTGTTGCCGATTTTGTAGGCAAGGAGGACGCTGTCATCTATTCGCAGGGTTATTCCACCAACTCCGTGATTTTCTCTTCGCTGGTGGACAAAGACTGTCTGGTCATCTCTGATGAACTTAATCATGCATCCATTAGATTTGGTATCAGAATGTCCGGTGCTTCGCTCAAGGTCTTCAAGCACAATAACCTCAAGAAACTGGAACAAATCCTTAGAAAGGAAATTTCTGGCGGTAAGCCAAGAACCCATCGTCCCTGGAAAAAGATTTTGATTGTTGTTGAAGGCCTTTACTCTATGGAGGGTACTATTTGTGATCTTCCTGGCTTGCTTGAACTTAAGAAAAAGTACAAATTCTATTTGTTTGTCGATGAGGCTCACTCTATTGGCGCTATGGGTCCCAAGGGTCGTGGAGTCTGTGATTACTTTGGAATTAGCCCCAATAAAGTTGACATTCTCATGGGTACCTTGACCAAGAGTTTTGGTGCTACCGGTGGCTACATTGCTGCTGACAAGGCCATTGTTGATAGGGTCAAGTGTGCAGGCCTGGGTAGTGTTTATTCTGAAAATTCGGCGCCCCCTGTTCTAGCTCAAATCAACTCGTCGCTTCAAACCATTACGGGCCAAGTTCGTCCCGGTGAAGGTGAAGAACGGTTACAAAGACTTGCATTCAACTCTCGTTACCTCCGATTGGGACTTAAGCGTCTTGGATTTAGTGTTTGTGGCCTCGATGATAGTCCAATTGTGCCGATGATGCTGTATAACGTCCCCAGACTGCCCGCATTCTCCCGGTGGTTGCTAAATCGGGGAATTGCGGTCGTCGTAGTAGGCTATCCCGCAACCCCGCTAGCTTCTGCAAGAGTCCGGTTCTGTGTATCGGCCTCATTAACAAAGGAAGATCTTGATAGATTACTTTATGATGTCGACAAGATTGGTAGCCGGATCAGAGTCAAGATGAGCACAGAGAAATCACCCATTGACGGAAAATTACGTCGCATGAAGATCGAGGATGTACTTGCGACACTGGTTGATGATGTTCAAGGAGATCTTTCCAAATTTTGATGAATATACTATATAGAATATAGAACCAACCAAGATGTTTGTTTAGAAATGAAAGAAAAAAGATAAAAGGGAAAGAAAAAAGGGTTTCATTGATTTTTCAATAAAAAAAATAATGCTTATTCTGTCATGGCCTCAATAGTAGAAATTACTTCTGGTCGTGGGGGCATTTTGTTGGTGCTATTGTTAATGTTCTGAATATCAATGATGGATTTCGACAGCATGTCTAGCATATCCATTGCTCTCTGACTTTCGGATTTCAGTTGATTCAGGATTGTTTGGTTTTCTCGTTTGAGAACTTCTAGTTGTTCTTTTAGACGTGCTTCTTCAGCGCGCTGTAGTGGTATCAGATGTGACTGTATGATGGCTTCCGGTGTCAGTTGATCAAGATTGATCGGCTGTTCTTCTGGCGCTAGCTCAGCAGCAGGCTTATTTTTACGCGTTTTTGCATCTTCAATCATATTGTCTAACTCCACCATCAGCGGAAGAATATTTCGTTCCTTGTAAATAGTGTCGAATTCTTTCTGTATGATTAAAATAATGTTAATAAAAATCATGGACCAAAAAAAAAAAAAAAAACTATTAGCTCCCACTTCGACGCGTAACTCACAAGTGCAGTATCATTAAAGAACTTTGTAATTTGTAACAGAGCTTGCTCTAGAGCATGCTTCCCACTCGGTGTGCTTGCAATAGTTGGGTAGCAACTAGCAAGTTTCTCGTATGTAAAATGCTTGAAAGTCTCTTGTAATGCTCGCCGACTGATTTGTGTTAATCTGTTGTAGCGGATTGACATCGGCGTTGAGCTATTCTCGCTGGAATTATTGTTTGTAACTGGAGACACCGGCGATTCAGTATTCTGAATCGGACTAGGCGCAGCATCTTTGAGAGGAATAGTATTGGAGTTTGACATTTTGCGTTGGTTCTTAATAAAAAAAAAAAAAATGTGATTAAAAATGCAAATAGAGCGAAAAGAACGCGATATATTGTTTCGCTTTAATTTCAGGATTTGACAATAAACCTTATGACATGAAATTAAAACCAAACAGGGTAATTTATGAAACCCTAAACCACACGACGTAAATTTGGACACTTTTCCTTTGGGAGGCAAATTGGCCCAACCATCACCAACAACCATCAAATAATTATCAACGGAGGGAGGTAATCTCGTTTTTCCTACTGACAACGTGTTTTGTGTTTCCCGTTCATACAATTAGCTCCACCCCACATCTAAAATGTCTTTAGACCCTCAAGTTCTCATTGCAAAGGCAAGTACGTGATTTTCAATTGGGTTAGGCCGAGTCAACCTCAATTGCTAACAATCTTATGAGTAGGCTGATAAGAAGGCTGCACCTGTTAGCGGCTTTTCCAGCTTTTTCAGCGGCGGAAGTTCGTACCGATTTGAAGAAGCTGCTGAGCTGTATATTCAAGCAGCGAATGCGTACAGATTACAAAAAGACGGCCGGGCCGCTGGCCAGACCTTTGAGAAAGCTGCTGCTGCGCAGCAGAAAACTGATTCGAAGGACGAAGCTGCGAACACGCTTGTCGAAGCTTACAAGGCCTACAAACAGACTGATCCTGAGGATGCTGCCCGCGTGCTGTCGCAGGCCGTTCATCTCTTTACACTCAGAGGTGCATTTCGTCGCGCGGCGGGCTACCAGATGGATCTTGGCTCCATCTATGAGAACGATTTAGGCAATGTTGAGCTTGCAGTTGAGGCTTACGAAAAGGCCGGCGATTGGTACTTTGAAGATCAAGCTGAAGCGTAAGTGATTTCATTCATTCATTCAAAAACCTTTTTTTTTTTTTTTTTTTTTTTTTTTTTTTTTTTTTGACGGGTGGTCTATGCATGGGGTTTAAAATGGAGAAAAAAACCCGAATGAACCGGCTTCTTTACGTTTATTATTTTAAATTTTTTTTTGTCACTCACTAACTTTTGGACTTTCTTTTTTCATAGCCTTGCTAATAAAGCGTTCATCAAGGTTGCTGACCTTGCTGCGCTTAATGGCAACTATGCCAAATCCGTTGAGAAATATGAGCAAGTTGCGAAACAGAGTCTCAACAACCAGCTTACAAAGTGGAGCCTGAAGGACTATTTCTTGAAGGCTGGGCTTTGCCATATTGCTGCACAAGATTTGGTTGCTGCGGAGCGGGCGTTGAATCAATATATTGAGTGGGAGCCTACTTTTGCGACGACGCGGGAATGCCAGCTTCTTCACGATGTGATTGCAACTGTGAAGGAGGGCGATGAGAAGCAGTTCTCAGCTAAGCTTTACGAATACGACCAGTTTTCTCAACTTGACAAGTGGAAAACTGCTATTCTCTTGAAGATCAAGGGCAACATCGAGGCTGCGGAAGATGATATTTTGTAGTTTAGAAACAGAAAACACTCAAAATAGTTAGCAGAATACATTTAATATAAGGATGTCGAAAAAGAAATATTAAGAGTGAACGGAATAAATTTTTCTTCTTCTTTTCTTTCTTTAAATAAACATCGAGTCATAAGAATAGAGAGAACGGAATCCAAATTTAACTACTTTGCACAGTCAGGGGTTGCTACTATACAGTGATATTGGTATCCTTGAGCATAAAAAAAAACGTGCCGTTTGGTTACTGAGCGTTAGGGATCTATAAGTTTAGATGAGTCTACGGTGATTTGTTATGAAAAACGGTTGTTGACGGTTTTGAGTATTTGCTAAAGTAGTCATTCAAAAGCAGATTTGGAAACTTGTCTTAAAATCTATGGTTTCACCGCTAACTGGTCACGATTGCTAAGCTAAAAGCTCTAGTAATTGTAAATTCTATGATTCATTTTAATTACTCCATGCATTTGTATTCTAAGTTGCAGCTGTTTTTGTAATATTTTTTGGCAAGATTGCTGGCATGGCTGGTGGCAACAAGTGCCGGCAAGTTACAGTATTTGCGTCTGTACATACGATGTTTGCTATACTTGTAAAAGTATGTGTATCTGGTATCATGATTGGTGATCTCAGAGATTACGTGGTAGGGGTTTGCAAATCAAGATAATCAGTATCAGATAGAGGACTTACCTCGATTGTGTTCTTTATATCTGGGTTTTAACAAATACAGAACTCTCTACTAAGAGTTTGTCACTACTTTTACATGAAACCGAATATTTATCATTAATTTAGGGGCCGAGTAACAACACACCCGCGGTATTTGGTATTATGGCCAACCGGTTTTTATCGGGACCCGGGGTATCGGACTAGGATTATAAAGGAAAATATGGTGGTTAACCATATTTATTTGGATATGTAAGTGAAAAAAAAAACAACAAAAATCCCATACAAAACAGCAAAACAATAATGTTAAATTCCCATTTTTATGACTCTTTTAGACTTTTTTTTTTTTTTTTTTTTGCTTGAGTTGCTTTGGTCTCCGTTCATTCTTTTGTTACAAAACCCGATTTATCTGAGTAGATCAGACATAATTCAATTTCACACGCAGAGCGCTCAAGCTGTTAGAGTTAACTATCAAGATTACCTTGGGTTTTACTTAACAGTCTCGACAGACTGAAAAAATTTTCCGTATAAATTTCAATTATTTATACTAGATCTCTTTCCTTCCTTTCTTTCTTTCTCTTCTTTTCTTTCTCTTCTTTCTTTCTTTTCAAGTCTCATTCTCTCCTCCCATCTCATCCCTACAATGATTATTCGACCGCTAGCTTATCTTAAGCCGGCCACTGCTTTTTCAAAAGCGGGATGCTTCTCTGCGTCGGCACTGTTAAAGTCTGCTTCTGCTCGCTCGCTCAGATTTGCTTCTACTGCATCACCCGATAAAGCTGCCGCCTACGCTGGCGCTGGCATTCTCAACCCCACCGGCAGCAAAGAGGGTCTTGTCGACGTGAACAAGGTTCTTGTCATTGGATCTGGTGGTCTCAGTATCGGCCAGGCTGGTGAATTCGATTACTCCGGTTCCCAGGCTATCAAAGCTCTTAAGGAGGCCAACAAGTCTTCTGTTCTCATTAATCCCAACATCGCTACTATCCAGACTTCCCATGCTCTTGCTGATGAAGTCTACTATCTCCCTGTTACTCCTGAATACATCATCCACATTATTGAACGCGAAAAGCCTGATGGTATCCTCCTTACCTTCGGTGGTCAGACTGGTTTGAACGTTGGTGTCCAACTTGATAAGATGGGCGTCTTCGAACGCTACAATATTAAGGTTCTTGGTACTCCCATTAAGACTCTTGAAACTTCTGAAGATCGTGATTTGTTTGCCCAGGCTCTTAAGGAAATTAATATCCCTATTGCTGAATCCGTTGCTGTTGACACTGTTGAAGATGCCCTTGTTGCTGCTGATAACGTTGGCTACCCAATTATTGTTAGATCTGCCTACGCTCTCGGTGGTCTCGGCTCTGGCTTTGCCAACAATGCTGATGAACTCCGTAACCTTGCCTCCCAGTCTCTTTCTCTTGCTCCCCAGATTCTTGTTGAAAAGTCTCTGAAGGGCTGGAAGGAAGTTGAGTATGAAGTTGTTCGTGACCGTGTCGGTAACTGTATTACTGTCTGTAACATGGAGAACTTTGATCCCCTTGGTATCCACACTGGTGATTCTATTGTCGTTGCTCCCTCGCAAACTCTGTCTGATGAAGAGTACCACATGCTCAGATCTGCTGCCATCAAGATTATCCGTCATCTTGGTGTCGTCGGTGAGTGCAATGTCCAGTACGCTTTGCAGCCCGATGGACTTGATTACCGTGTCATTGAGGTCAACGCTCGTCTTTCCCGTTCTTCTGCTCTGGCTTCCAAGGCTACTGGTTACCCTTTGGCTTACACTGCTGCTAAGATTGCTCTCGGTCACACTTTGCCTGAACTTCCTAATGCCGTTACCAAGACTACTTCCGCTAACTTTGAACCTTCCCTCGACTACATGGTTACCAAGATTCCCAGATGGGATCTGTCCAAGTTCCAGCACGTTAAGCGCGACATTGGCAGTTCGATGAAGTCTGTTGGTGAAGTTATGGCTATTGGTAGAACCTTTGAGGAGTCTTTCCAAAAGGCTATTCGTCAAGTTGATCCTTCCTATGTTGGTTTCCAGGGTGGTGAGTTCGAGAACCTCGATGAGGCTCTTGCTAACCCCACTGATCGCCGTTGGTTGGCTGTTGGCCAGGCTCTCCTCCACGAGAACTACACTGTCGAGAGAGTTCATGAGCTTTCCAAGATTGACAAGTGGTTCCTGTACAAGCTGATGAACATTGTTACCCAGCAGAAGCAGCTTGAGGAGATTGGTTCCCTGTTTGCTCTTACCCATGATGTTATCCTTAGCGCTAAGAAGCTTGGTTTCTCTGATAAGCAGATTGCCAATGCTGTTGGTTGCACTGAAGATGAGGTCCGTGCCCGTCGTCTCTCTTTCAACATTCGTCCTTTCGTTAAGAAGATTGATACCCTTGCCGCTGAGTTCCCCGCTGATACCAACTACCTCTACACCACTTACAATGCTACCACTCACGATGTTGTCTTTGATGAGCGTGGAACTATGGTTCTTGGTTCTGGTGTCTACCGCATTGGTTCTTCCGTCGAGTTCGATTGGTGTGCCGTTAGCACTGCCCGTGCTCTCCGTGACCTTGGCAAGAAGACTATTATGATTAACTACAACCCTGAGACCGTTTCTACTGATTTCGACGAGGTCGACCGTCTTTACTTCGAGGAGCTCAGTTACGAGCGTGTTATGGATATCTACGAGCTTGAACAGTCTGCTGGTGTCGTTGTCTCTGTTGGTGGTCAGTTGCCCCAAAACATTGCTCTTAAGCTCCAGGATGGTGGTGCTAAGATTCTTGGTACCGATCCCCGTGATATTGATAAGGCTGAAGACAGACATAAGTTTTCTTCTATTCTGGATTCTATTGGAGTTGACCAGCCTGCTTGGAAGGAGCTTTCTTCCGTTGCCGAGGCTAAGAAGTTTGCTGAGACCGTTGGCTTCCCCGTTCTTGTCCGTCCCTCTTACGTCCTTTCTGGTGCTGCCATGTCTGTGATCCGTGATGAGTCTGAGCTTGATTCCAAGCTTAACAACGCTGCCTCTGTTTCTCCCGATCACCCTGTTGTTATCACCAAGTTCATTGAGGGTGCTGAGGAAATCGATGTTGATGCTGTTGCTGCCAATGGTAAGCTTCTTATTCACGCTGTTTCTGAGCACGTTGAGAACGCTGGTATCCACTCTGGTGATGCTACTCTTGTTCTTCCCCCTGTCTCTTTGAGCGAGTCTGACATGTCTCGTCTTAAGGAGATTGCTGAGAAGGTCGCTGCTGCCTGGAAGATTACCGGTCCCTTCAACATGCAGATTATCAAGGCCCACAACCCTGACAATGCTGTTTTCCCTGATCTTAAGGTCATTGAGTGCAACATTCGTGCCTCTCGTTCTTTCCCCTTTGTCTCCAAGGTTCTTGGTACCAACTTTATCAACGTTGCTACCAGAGCTTTGTTGAACAAGGATGTCCCTGAGCCCGTTGATGTTATGAAGCAGCCCCGTGATTACGTTGCTACTAAGGTTCCCCAATTTTCTTTTACTCGTCTTGCTGGTGCTGACCCCTTCTTGGGCGTTGAGATGGCTTCTACTGGTGAGGTTGCTTGCTTCGGTAAGGACGTTAAGGAGGCCTACTGGACTTCTATTCAGTCTACTATGAACTTCCATCTTCCCCTTCCTCCTTCTGGTCTCCTGTTTGGTGGTGATCTTGAGAACAACAACCTTTCTAATGTTGCTGTTACTCTTGCCCCTCTTGGATACAAGCTTTACACTGCTAGCGCTGAGGTCAAGGCTTACCTTGACAAGGCTCTTGATGGTAAGGCTGAAGTTTCTATCATTGAGTTCCCCAAGAATGACAAGCGTGCTTTGAGAGAGGTCTTTGCCAAGTACGACATCAAGGGTGTCTTTAACCTGGCTAAGAAGAGAGCTGAAGACCTGCTGGACCAGGACTACGTGATGAGACGTAATGCGATTGATTTCGCTATCCCCTTGTTCAACGAGCCCAGAACTTCCCAGCTTTTCGCTGACGCCGTTGCTGAGAAGCTGCCTCTTAAGAAGGAGGGTGTCATTCCTAACGAGGTGAAGAGATGGAGTGAGTTCATTGGTGGCAAGTCTGTCTAAGGGACAAGAAAGAATGATGACTTTTTGTTTATTTTATATCTATAAAAATTTTGTATAAAAACTGTGTGTTAATTGTAATGATACGTTCATGAAAATAAAAATATTAAAAAAAAAAAAAAAAAACTGAAAAAACTGGATCTCGGAAAGCGAAAAAAGGTCGGACTAGTGCTGGGCCGGGGAAACAATTTCAATCTCGGAAGTGATGTAATCTCGGTTAAAGGGGTTCAAATTTTCTCATATAAATCTGAATGACACAAAAAAAAGAGTTAAGAAAAAGAGTTAGACTTTGTTCTATAGAGACAAAATGACAAAATGGCAGATGCGATGGGCTTTTATTTGTTTTTTCTTTTTTTGATTTGTATGTAAATTTTAATTCGTCGTGCCGACGACCTCTTCTGGGGTTTTCGGCTTCCTTTGGCCCCCAAGACATAATTTATATGTTATACACAAAGCATCAGAAAAAAAAAAAAAGAATTTAAAGCAAATGATTCCCGCGATTTTTCTTCTTATTTTCTACTCTCTTTTTTACTTGTTTCCTTCGTAAATTTACACATATATACTTTCTTGTCAAAATGAGTCTTATTGCCAGCCATCCTGTTCTGAACCACACTGTCAAGTTTTTAGAAACGACTAGTAAGTAGCAACCAGCGGTATCCTTTCTCCTAAATTTCACCATACCACGCATTTCTAACACCTTCCACTCTAGCCGGCCGTGACAAAATTCTTAGACTTATCCAATACTGGGCCAGATTTTACTCATTCGTTTTACTTAGAAAGGGTGCCACCCAGCAGGCTGTGCACTTCTGGAAGCATCTGCAGGCCACTGTCGGACTTTCCAGAAAGCTTTTTAGAGCTGGCAAACCACTCAATTTCATAAAGGCCGCTGCTGCGGCTTTTGCCAACAAGACCAATGATCCGATCCTCCGGGTCACCGCTTTCCTGAGAGCCATCTCCTACGCCATTTACTTTACGACTGATACCGTTACCTGGGTCAACTCCGCTAAGGTTCTTCAGCTCACCCATGCGCCTACTCTCAATAAGATCGGTACCCGTTTCTGGCTTTTCGGCATGCTGGCAAACATTGTCAATTCTCTCAGAAGACACCAGATTGCCTCGGCCAAGGAAGCTGCTTTGCTTGCCGACCCCAGTGAGAAGGATGTGACTTCGCTGAAGAAGGTTTTGGCAGAAAAGAAGGCTGCCAACATTCAGCTTCTTTGGGATGTCCTTGACACCACGATTCCTATCAGCGGTCTTGGCCTTGCTAACCTCGATGATGGCTTTGTTGGTCTTGCCGGTTTCATTACATCTGCGCTTGGTACTAGACAACAGTGGGCTGCCACATACTAATCGTGTCTCATATATTTTATTGATAACGAACAATAAAACCATTTATGATATTTCATTTTTTCTTTTTATTTTTTAAATTATCATCGTATATGTTTCTTTTATCATTACTTTATCTGATACAAAAGTGACCGAAGTCCACACGTTGGCATGCGTTATCGTGGGTTTTCAAACCGAGAGCATGATTTAGACTATCAGAAGGCTGGTATTTTGGCTTGTGAAATTGGGAGGCCTATCCGACTGTCGTGGGGAAAAAAAAAGATTAAAAAACCCGAAAGGGCTAGGGTAAACATTTTATTTTTTTGTGTTTTCCTCACCTCCGTCACGGACCGCGGTTTGTCATAGTGCCTTTTTTAAATATTTTTTAAAACACCAAAACCTCCTTCATAGCGCGACAGGATCACGGCGCTCACAATTCATCTTTAATCTGTGCACACTCACGAGCTCTAGTTCGGATATCACACGCCCACTTGTAGTAGATATATATCTTTTTTGTTTTTTTATAAACAAACTACGCTTCTGCTTCTTCTGCACTACACAAGCTTTTCTTCTTGTACACTCGCCCCGACATTAGAGCCTACTTCTTTCTTTTGTTTGAGTTAGCAGTCTCGAAAAATTTCACTTTACTTGTAAAATGCCCAATAGGTATCCAGAACGCAAGCGCATTGTGCGAGACGATGAGGACGGACCTGTGACTAGCCATTCTCCAATGATCAAGCGCGAGTCAAGCAGCAACGGCATTCACAACCCCCAGCAACAGGCCCAGCAGGGACTGCGAGGAGCCACTCCCAAACCAAGCACAATGGGAGTTCGTGCATATCCGCAACAAAAACCATTTTATGCTGCTGAATCACCTGAAACACTACTGGCCAAGTATGCTAATGAAACGCCGAGTCTTATCCTCCACATTCATCACACGCATTTCCGTTTTGGCAATCAGGAATCAGTCATTCCAAAGAATAGCCCACTGATGAAGGCTTTCCTTGAGTGTGTTGCTCAGAAGGTGATTCCGCCAGCTGCCGTCGAGGTATTTGGTGATATGGCAATTCACTTCTACGAGGGATGTATTATTCTGCGGATTTTGGATCACCGCAATCTTGCCTCGGAAGCGCAGTCTGGTCAGTCATCAACAAATAGCCAGAATGCTACTCCTGGCCCCGATGGTGCTGAAATCAAAAATAAAAACTTGTCCAAGCTAGCAGAAGCTAGCAGTCCATCCAACTCTAACTCCAGCAACAATAGTCCCAGTGGGACCAACGAGCCCAAGGTGTATACGACAATTTTGAGGCCATCGCCTCTTTCTATGTGGCATGATTTGCTGTATGCGACCGATGGTTCTCACGGTTTATTTCCAGACCAACTAGCAATTAATATTGAAGCAGAGCTTCTCAAGTTTACGGTTAGAAATGTGGATCTGCGAGTTCCCGAAAACTCATTATTAGCTGTGTCAAAGTATAAAACCACACTGAAACCAGCACCCAAGTTTGAGCCGGGATCGTTGACAAAAGCAGAAGCATGCAAATCGTTGTTCACTTACCGGCCTGAAGTGTCGCGCAAGCGTCGCGGTCTGCATGAAGACTCTCTACATCATGGTAGTGAGTATGAACAGCTTATGCTCATTATGGACGAAAAGCCTGCTCAAAACTCTGGACAGTTTATGAGACTGAGTTTTATTGAGGGCTGGCGCAAAAAGCAAAAGGTCAGAATGATGCAACAAAAGGCACAACTGCCATCACAGCCAGGCCAGCAGCCGGGGCAACATCCTCCTAATACCAACGGCGTTAACAACAACGCTAGTCCTTCTAGTCATATCCAATCTGTTCAGCCGGGTCAACAACTTCCTTTCTCGCAGAATTCATCACAACGCCAGGGTTCACCTTTGACGCAACAGTCTCCTCAGAACACGCAGTTTAACCGCCAGCAGTTTGGAAGTAACCAGATGCCTAACTCTGGTAATAACAATAACTTTGCCAATGGCGCCAGTACTAACAACAATAACAACAACGGCACCATTAATAATATGAGTAATTTAAATAACATGAACAGTATGGGAACTATGAACAACATTGGCGGCCTCAACAATGTAGGACTCAACAACAATAATAGTTCAAATGTTAATGGTGCTAACCCTGGCAACTTTGGAAACCTCAACAACATTGGAAATATGAATCTGAACATGGGCATGGGAATGGGAATGGGTACAATTCCCATGACCAACAATAATAACAACAACATTTACAACAACAACAGCAACAATAATAGTAATAACAATGCCAGCTACAATACGAATACAATAAACGGCAATGTTGCAAATAATAGCATATCCATGTCAGTGTCGTCTTCACCCCAAAGTCAAAGTGCACAGCTACCAGGTTCAACTACCCCCAAAACTCGAGGTAAGGGCAGTAGGCCGCGTGGTAAAACGGGCTTAACGCGGGGAGGAGGTTCCACACGTGGCCGAGGCAAAGCTGGATCAAAGGCCTCCGGCGGCGATAATCACATGAGCCAGGGTGGGAAGACAGTTCCTGGAGGTGGAAGCGGTACCAGCAGTGCTGGCTTGTCCTCACCCGTCTTTGGACTAGGCTCTGTTACAACGCCGCAGTCTCAATGGGATACTACTGGGATCATGCTTGGTGGTAACAGCATGGGAAACAGTGGTGTGGCAGGTAAGACTTTACCAGGGAAGACTGTTCCCGGTAAAACTGTTCCTGGTAAGACTGTCCCCGGCAAGACTGTTCCTGGTAAGACTGTCCCTGGCAAGACCGTTCCTGGTAAGACCGTCCTCGGTGGTACAACTAAAGGGCGGCCCAAAACAAAGAAGGAAAGCAAAAAATAAAGGATTACAAGCTGCAGGTTCTATTGTTCAAAAAATTTGGTTTACGTAAAATCTCTAATGTCAATTTATTTATCTTAATTATCATCAACTTGTGAAGTTGATTTACTTGTCTGTTGTTTGTCTTGATCTTTAACATTTTCTGAAAATTTCAAGTTTCAAAATGAGACATTCATGTATTGAGGGTTAGGGCAATTGTTTTTCTATTCTGTTATTTTTTCTACTAATTTTTCTCTTGACACCTTCTCTCAATGCTATAGAGGGTCTTAATCAGCACTCCAAACAACACACAGTACACAATATGACGGATTACAATCTGGAGGCAATTGCGCAAAGCTTACAGAATTATATTTTAAGCATACCTGAGCTTGAAACCAAGTTTAGCCTCACCACTGATAGTGACAGCTCTCATGCCATTTTTGAGTCCAATCCTCCTGATGCATGGTTTAGCGATACTTTTGCGACTGTGAACGACAAGCACCGCGATTATGTGTTTGAGCTGGCCTCAAAGAAATTTATTTATCAATATATAAACGAGTACATCAATGCAGACATTGCTGCAGGAACTTCTGATCCTACGATTGCAGTTATGGGTACACTCATTGATCTTGTTACTTTTCTCACCAAATCCACGACGCAGGCTGAGCGCACACTTCCGCTATTGTTGATTGAAGTGCTTTTTGAAATCCAGACTATCAGCTGGTGCTCGCGTTTTTGGCCATATCTAATTTCGCGTGAAGCTACACTCACTCATAACCTAACGGGTACTAAAGCTCCCGGCACGACGCTGATCCGCCTGTGTAATGCATTACTCAAACGCTTGTCCAAAAACCAAAATGCCCATTTTTCAGGCGAGATTGCCATTTTTTTGGCGCGGGCATTTCCATTGACTGAAAAATCTGGTCTTAACATTCGCGGTACTTTCAACACTGATAATGAAACAGTCTACGAGACAGATCTTCCAGAGACCGATAATCGGGACGAGGCTGAATTGGACAAACTATACAAGACGTTTTGGTCGCTACAGAGCTTTTTCAGTGACCCTGTGCAACTCACAACATCGCCAGAAAAACTTGCAGAGTTCAAAAAAAGTATTAACGAAGTTTTACCGGAAATGAAAAAGCGAGAGGCTGCAGCAGGTAGTAACAAGCGAGAGCGTGATAATGAACAACGACTGCTTGAGATGGAAACTAGCGATAACGATGATGAGGGTTATTTTGTTCCTAAATGGCTGACGCGTCGCGATCTCTTTGATAAACAGCTAAAAGATGTCACTTTTCGACGGTCCGCTTTGACGCAGATCAGCATCATTATCGATTTTTTACTTGGGCTTACTGAAAAGGCTAAGAAGCGCTGGACCAGCGCTGAGGTCGCAGCCAAAAACAAATCAGTCATGTTCAACTTTACACTGTCAGCGACGGATGAAGCAGACTTTTTACAAATTCAGAAGTCCATACAGAGACCATCACTAATAGTCTACATGGATCCTCCATATCTACGAACCATTAATACAGTACTGCAGCGGGATCGCTATTGGCAAGTGTGGAAACTCCAGAATTGTCCATCATTTGAGAAGCCACCACTTCCAGCCACTGACTTTGAGAAGTCTCAGGATAAGGTTCAAAATACGCTTGTTAAGCCTCGCCGCAAATTCTGGCATGCCATGGGTACTCCAGCCCTTTCTAAAATTTGGAAAATCAAAACGGGCATTGATTCTCTGAGCCATAAAAACCGATACATCATTCCGGAAACCCAGTCGTATTATAATTCAATCAAGGAATCGACAGAGAAATTTACAGAGGAACATACTGTGGAGGTCCCCGAAGAGGAACATGCGCCTTCCCCAGGACCCACGAATTCGGCAGAAGCTGCTACCACAAAGGATGACGTGAAAATGTCTGACAATGCTGATAAGGAGAAAGATGGTGTTGACAAAGAAAGCGATAACTCGTCCGAAACATCTGGCAATAAGGAAGACAATAAAAATATAAACACCGAAAGTCAGACAAAAGAAGAAGCTGAAAACAAGTCACAAGACCAAACGGAAGGTGCAGCTAAGGAGGCTGAAAACCTGGGGTCAGATCAAGTTTCAGCATCACCAGCACCCCTTAAATTCAAGAAAGTGGTCAAGGTGAGCAAGGAAGAGCAGAAGGAGTTCGACAATCAAATAAGTTCCAAGACATGGCGTGGTTTACGTGCTGCACGGGCACAAGGTTACTGGGCCAAGTTTGGACTTGTTACAGAACTAACAGGGTTTTCGGGACTGTTTGAAACGCCGTCAACATTGTCATCTGAAAAGAAACAGTCAGATAACGGTATTGGCGGTGGTGAGTTAAGCACTGCCAATAGCGAGGCACCAACCCCGGCACCGCATAATGATGGCACAGAACAGACTACTCAGGAGGATCTTTCTAGCAGCAGGAAACGATCAAGCAGTGATGTTGTTGAGGCTGATGTTGACGAGCCTGCAAAAAGCAAGCTCAAGACTGAAACAACTGATCAACCCGTATCGCCCTCAAAATCTGCAGCGACAACAAGCGTTTCTACACCTATAACAATAGGTACAGAGTCTGAATCTGATAATGATGTGCAAGAGATCGAGCCGACAAAGCCGGCTGGGTCTGTAGTGAATCACTAGAATGGAGTTTGTGTTGTTTGTATGGGTCTGACTGAAACTGTTGAATTTATTGTTATATACCTAGGAGAAAAGAAGTCTTTATTTCCCTACATCCAGAATATATAAATTTATTTACTGATTCCATAAAAGATCTCATGAATTTTATTATTATTTTTATTTAATTCTGGCTGATTTTCATGCGAACAAAAGCTGTTAAGGTCAGTTGTTAATGCTACTTGCCTTGTTGCCGCTGTATGACGGACGATTCTTACTATTAGCAACGACATTAACAGTGTTCTTTTTCTCTTTTATAATTTCGCATCTTCCCTCCTCCTCCTTCTCATCTTCACACTTCCACCATCTCTTATTTTTATTTTCCATTTCTATTTATAATCCCCCGTTTGATTCATTGAAGTTGTTACTGTCCGTGGTTAAACTGGCCTTTGAATTTTATATTTGTCTTTTTTTTTTTTATCTGTTTCTGTATTTGTCTTCTCGCCACGCTTTGAGCTGACACTAGCAGATTCGTAAGCACGCCTACACGATTTTCCCATATTATGACAACGGGAAGGAAACGAGCAGCATCTTCAGCGTTTGAAACTACTTCCAACATCACAACCACCATTAATACCAGAAACAATACTACTACTACTACAACTATTTCTATAGCCTCTCAGAAAGCGTCTTTAGATAGCATATCACTAAAAAAACCAAAAATGTCTCACAAGGCTGCCAACCCGACCCCTGCTTCATCATCCAAATCATCGCCTCCGACCTTGCTTGATAGCCCTGTGGCTATAGATCATAACAGTCACAAGCCAGTTGGGTCCCGGAGTCAACCTATCGAGCTTTCGGAAGAGGAAGAGAAGGAAAATTATTTTGAAGAAGATGAGGAGGTAGAAAGCTATGATCAATACTCCGATGACGACGTGAATGATTTCGACGACGACTTTGATGACTTTGATGAAGATGCTAGCATGGGCGTTGAAGAAGAAGAGGAAGATGACGATTACTACGAATTTTTAGACAAGCTCAAAAAACCCAAGATTTATGAGACCGAGTTTGAGGTTCTTTCGCCGAAGGATCTCCATAAAATGGAAAAGGATACAATAGCGCACGTCTCAGGATTCCTCAGTGTTACAGAGGCACAAGCTCGTGCGTTACTCTGGACTTACAAGTGGCAGGCAGATCCCCTGATCGAAGCTTATGTTGACAATCGCACAAAAATTCTCGAAAAGTCAGGGTTGCTTGTCGATGAGACTACTGGCAACCCAATCTCGATTGCACCTTACTCAGTCAGCACAGCATCGCCCGGTTATTTATGTTTTATTTGCTGTGAAGAGGCCGTTGCCGACAAGCCTTTTTACACTTTTGAAATTGATTGTCGCCACTCACTTTGTGTTGACTGTTATAAAAACTACCTGCGCGGCAAAATTGTCGAAAATGGCGAATCCCGCCAAATCCGTTGCCCACAATTTCCATGCAAGCTACAGATTCCAGAAGAGGCCGTTGAGTACTTGTTTGTAGGTGACGGTGCGACAAAAACTAACAACAATAACGATAACAGCCATGAAACCTCTAAGAAACCTAAAGAATCCAATGCAAGAGTCTTTGAAAAGTACCAAAATTTGCTTGACAAGGATTTTGTTACTCTCATGGATAAAACAACATTCTGCCCTGCACCAGACTGTGACAAGATCGTTAAATGTACCAAGCCACTTGAAGATCCGAACCGCAAAGTACCAGGGGTTAAATGCACCTGCGGGAAGGAATTCTGTTTTGCCTGCAGTTTAGACGACCATATGCCCGCTACTTGTAAGATTGCAAAGGCTTGGCTCAAAAAGTGCCAGGACGATAGTGAAACAGCAAATTGGATTTCTGCCAACACGAAGGAGTGTGCTAAATGCCATTCCACGATTGAGAAGAGCGGCGGGTGCAACCATATGACCTGCCAAAAGTGTAAGCATGAGTTTTGCTGGATTTGCATGGGCGACTGGAGTTTGCATGGCACTAGCTACTATAACTGCTCGCGATACGATGAGGCTGACTCCATGGCCGCGCGAAGTGAGCAAGATAAGTCACGATCACAGCTAAAGAGATATCTGCATTACTACAACCGGTACATGAATCATCTTGATTCGCTGAAACGTGATTCAGAAACATTTGAGCAGATGCAAGAAAAGATGAAGGAACTTCAAGAGAGTGCTGGCATGAGTTGGATTGAAGTTCAGTTTCTCTCCCAGGCGTTTGAGGTTTTGAGTGCCTCTCGACATACCATGACATGGACATATGCGTTTGCTTACTATCTACAAAAGACCCATCGCACGGTGATTTTTGAGGACAATCAAAATGATCTCGAAGTCGCGGTGGAGCAACTGTCAGAACTGTTTGAGCGCCCGGCCATGGACCTTGCCCTTCTGAAGATTAATCTGCTAGACAAGTGTCAGTACGTGGCAAGTCGGCGCGTTGTACTGCTTGAAGATGTTGCCCAAGGCCTGCTAGACGATGCCTGGAAATACAATGTGTCATTTTGAGTGTGTTTTAACACTTTTACTATCTATGTCTATTCAAATGATTTTTTAAAAAAAAAAGAACAAAAAAAAAATTAAGATTGTATTTGTTGTAGTGAATATCTCTTTGAGATGATCAATAGCTCGTATATACTACTTGTAGCTAACTTTTGCAAAGCAAAAAAGCCCTTACTACTGCTGTTGGGCTCTGTAAATAAATTATATATATATATATTGATGTAATTTATTTGAACCTGCGCTCAAGAAGCTTGGCAGGTCCAACGTCATCATACTCCTTTTTAGAGATCCAAAGCTGGTGGAAAGTACCCAGCGACGAAATGATTGAGGAACCAACCCACGAGGAATAATTGCGCTCTACATAATTGCCCGAGGCATAAAGTCTAATCTTGACACCAGCCATTGCCAGCGACAGGTCTGAGTTGATCCGGTCTGTGAGCCCTTGCACTTGGGAGGTGCCGCCTGTGATGACAATGTTGTTGGCAAGGTTGGCGCGAATGTCAACGTCACACGCATTGATACTGTCCACAATCAACTGGGACAGGCCAAGGGTGTTGGAGAATGCGGGGATGGGCCGGGTATCGGCGTACATATAAGACGGAATAGGCTCCGCAGCGCCACCGTCCTTGGTGCTGTTTGCTGCGGCAGCTGCCTCGCTGGCCACGCCCTCCTGGATAATCTTGGGCTCATACACAATTGCTGGCTCGTCCTCAGTCGGCTGGTCCGGCAAAGCGTACTTCTTGGGGTTGAAGAGCGCCTCCGCAACCTCGAATCTCTCGGCACCATACTCGCGGCTAGATCCGTCCGGGAACTCGAACGGCCGTCGTACCGCAGTATCGCCCATTTCCTTGGTAAATGGCGTATCCGAGACCTGCAAAAGCGTTTCCTTAAACTCATCGATAATGCGGTTTTGCTGTAGCGTGTGGTAAGACTCAGTGATACTAATATCAAGCTTGCGCCGATCAAAGCGCGCAGCAGCGCCCATGGGCACCGCATATTTCTTAGCAATGGTGTACCGGGGGTTGAGAGTAATACCCTTCTTTTTCTCAACAAGATTTCGAACCTGGTTGCTGAGGTAGACACCAGCAAAGCGCGAGCGCCGACTAGACTTGTACAATGGCAGACCGTCAACAATCGGGGTTACTGATGTTACATTATGACCAATATCAACAACGAGACCACTACCTTTGCCTGCTGCAAATAGCGACGCAACGGGGGACTTGATCATATAAAACGCTGGGAAGTTGTACTTTTCGAAGGCTAGCTCCATGGCCTTTTGTCTATTTGCTGTTGTGTTCCAAGTCTGTTCTGTCAGCAATAGCGGATGCTCGGTCGTCTCGACCATTAACTGCTTATCGAGAATGTAATCCCATAATTGTTCCATTGCGTCCCAATCCTCGACAATACCATCCTTTGACATGGGGTTTTTAATCTCGGCGCCGTCGCGAGGAATGTGTAAGCTGTTATCGCCAATATAATAGTGCTTTTTCGTAACCTTGGCAGTCTTGACATTTGGTGACTTTGCCCTGTTGCCATTGGTCGTTTCCGGGTTGGTACTTTCTGATGAAACTGCAGGTGTGGCTACCGCCTCCACGTTATCATCACCATTCTCCATCTTTGTGTCCCCTTCATGGTCAACTTCAGGTGTGGTATTACTACTGCCCTGCTTTTCAGAACTTTTCTTATCGTCGCCATTTGACGGTTCTGTAAAAATTTCTTCAGAAACTTCTTCCTCTTTGTATCCATAGTAAGATGAAAACACTAGCTTGGGACTGTCTTCACCGGCGTATCCGGCACGCGTGGACCACGAGCCGGAGTCAATCACAAGAGCTGATACTTCATCTAAATGAGCGCCGAAAAAAGAGGGAAAAAAGGGTAAAGTCAGTAAAATGGACCTTCATCTCAATGTATAATACAGGGCCAACTTACCTCCGCCATATATGGCTGCTGGTGGTGCTGACGACATTATTTAGCTGTGGATTGTCTATTGTTTTAGTCGCTGGTGGTGAAGAGAAAAAAGAAAAAAAAAAGAATGAAAAATCGAAAACGACTTTCATACCCAGCCTTACGCGTTTTTGCGAACACTTGCATTAATTGACATTTGTTTAATACAATACTCTCTGATTGTAGCTTCATAACAACTTCGTCAAATTTATTAATCAGCCAGGAATACTATGACAAAGAAGTCTTGGGCTGGTTCTGTATGATAATTGGTTTCAATCATTTAAAATATAGTAACTGTATGCTTATCTACCTGCTGTCAACCAGGTCTGGACTCTAATCAGCCAACACAATTATGACTTGATAAAGTCTAGCTTAGTATCCAAAGGAAAATGTCAGATGTAATGCTTAGTATCCAAGTAGATTGACTTTTTCGCAAAAGCTCTTTTGTTATTTTACGTTCTCCAGTGACAAATCTGTGCTCCAATCATTATTACTACTAGCACGGCTATGAATTGTGTGTGCTCAAGCTGCCTTGGAAAAGTGAACTTTTACTAGCACAACACTATCATTGTATTTGCGATTTGAATTGTAGTGAGATTTAAAATGGGCAACTGTACTAAGTTTGCAAATGAACTTCAGAACACAAGACCAGTTATGTGTGTTTCAAACTAATATGAATACTTATTCTCTCACAACGAGCCGTTGATCTGGATATAAACCTGGCTGACTTCGGGGTCAAAAACAAAGCATAATTCCATCTTAACATAAGTATCAAAAAAATTCTTATTCAGCGATTGAATTCCCCGAAACAAAAGAAAAAAAAATCATTTCAACAAGATCTAGTAGATGGTGTTTCAAAACTTGCAAATGTTTAGAATAAACGAGCTCAAGTATATGATCTCTATGATTGTGATATTACCTCAACCCCAAACTTATGTGACCATCTCTAGTAATACCGCAGATGTGTACAAACCCCATTATTATTTAGTACCAAGACGGAGGTTGTATCAACTAATACAAAATGCCAAATTCCAATAGTTAGCAGTATCAAATACTCCAGCGTCTTGTAAATGTCTAGTTTTAAAAATACACCTTAGCTGGAGCTGATTTCAAAATACTTCGCTGGCGAGAAATGCTAGCTTTTTACCAGAGCAAGGGCCGTCGTGGTTTTTTTTATATCCATTTAATCTCAATAATCAAAATTAGGCCGAGGTATTGTTTGAATGAAAATAAATATATTCATCGATGAAGGTAATAACAAAAAGCACAACTATTTACATTAAGAGCGGACAGCAAAAGAAAACAAACTAAACCAGAACACATAGTAGCAAAGCAGCTAAATGACCTGCAGACATTGTGGTAAGAGCAATTATGCATAAACTGGCGGCTTTGTCTCGGTGATCTTTCTCTTCTTATGCTCTTGAAAGAGAACATGTCGCTTAGCTATGCAAATATCCTTTTGTTAGACCAAAAAACACAATAGAAAAGTAACATTAGAATCCACTTACCAATAGGATCGTATCTAACCTGGGTCACCTTAGAGGATGAACGAGGTCTCTGGACATAGCGAATAAAGCCAGTCTTAGCAGTCGAGATCAGCTTGATCAAAGTGTATCTTCCCTTAGCCTCTAAACAAAAAAGCGCAAGTCAGCATTTAAAAACCACATAAAAAATACACTAAGAGCAGCAGCATCCAAGTGCATTCTAACTACTTACTGCTAACCATTTTGTATATGAGTTCTTATCGTGTAAAGTTGGCGAAACGGTAGACAGAAAAAAAACTGTTGATTCTATTGGGCTTTGGCTGGTGAGAAAGAAAAAAAATTAGGTGAAAAAAGAAAGGGGCAAGGGTTTGATACAGGTTAGGGTATACGCTACATCAGATTGGCAAACGTTCGCAAGCTAATTCCAGTCTGTGTTCCAACTAAGGGCCTGGTCTTTTAAGAAGCACAAAGATGTGTATAAAAGATGAAAATATTCAGAAAATGTTTTGAAAAACTCTTGAGCTGTATTTTCATGCTTTTAAAAAACATGTGTAAGATACCGATTAATATTATCATATTCACCATCAACTTTTGGAAATTTGCCAAACTCTTATGCGTGCATTACTGTAGTTTTCCAGTCCCAATTTATCTGTAAAACCAAAACCATCTCAAAGGCATATTAGCATTCTCATTTTCATTCTAAGTTTTTTTGGAGTACATTCCCTCAATATCTCCTCGTCCTCTATTATCTTCTGTGCTTTTCCAGTATTCAAGAGTAGGTAATATCCCTGGTGATCTTGAGAAAACTGTATAAGATTGGTCTTCTACCAAGTCGACCCTTGTAACGCTTTAGTTGATCTGATAGAGTCAAACGTTCATGGTGATTTCCCTAGTAGAATTGCTGCTTCAGCGCAGGGAAAGTCCGTACAGCAGTCTGCACTCTTGGCCTTGTTCTCCTAGCTCTTCGGAAACTTGAAGACCATACCAGACGGTCATCAGTTTTCCCGGACCCAGTTGGGATAGCTTACCTAGAATTCTAGACAAATATGGGGTCTTGTAATTGGTGGAAAGAGCTTCAACTTTTCAAAGCCCTGGAGGTTATAGGTGAAGAATGCATTATAAACAGCCTTAGAACTAGGCCAACCAGGTGGATACTCAGGTATAATTGTCAAATAGACTGATATTACTATCCTATGCTAACATCATATGTTAAATATCCTATCTTAAACCCCTGCCCTGGCTGGCATTGGTGCTGCTGCTTGTCTTTTTTTTTTTTCACTGAAGTCCAAGTTTTGCACCAAACAAACTTTCCCGTTGAAAAAGTCGCTGCCATTTCTTTTCTTCTCTTCAATGCCAAACCGTCTGAACCTTGTCTTCTCGACTTGATATCCAAAACACAAAAGAAACCGCCGTACACGAGACTAGATCACATCGTTTTTTAATTTTTATTCATAGTATTAACAGCGGCTTTTGTTTTCATTGACTTGAGCTTAATGTCTAATATCGCTTTCTAAAACACAATTGACACACAACCCCCAACTAAATCTTTCGTCTCTATGCCAAATCGCGGTATGAGTTCATGATTCTTCCTAACCCCATACCACTCAACCATTACCACATCGCATCATGACAGGGATAAACATAAACAACGCTTCCTCCAATATTTTCAAAATTGTAAGTACCCAACCTTTTCCTTCATCAAGTGATTATGCTAACGATCATTTAGGGCAATTTTCCTCAAATCCCTTATCGGGTGTACATCTCCACGTCGTCTAGTGGAAGTAGCAAAAAAATTGAGCTATTCCGTGGCGAACGAGCAGTTATAGATCATAACCCTTTAGCTCTTGTCAAAGTTTCCAATCAGGAGCTCTGGCATCTTTCCACATCATCATCTCCTCCAACAACACCGGCTCCGTTACAGGGCCTGACAGGTATGTATAAGTTTTCTACGTTTCTACCCTTGATTCATCGCCAATCTAACTCGATGCAGAAATTTCGACGGGCATTTTCCTGCCTTCAACACTTTCAAGCAATGATGTTGGCAGCCTTTCAGCACCTCACAGGTTTTTTAATCAGGCCATCATGGCCTTGGTTTATAGAACAATCATGCGACAATCTTCTTTTATTCCATTTGGCTCAGCCATAATTTCGACACAATCGGGGAAACTTTTACATGTTGAGCCTATACTTTTCCCTTCCGGCGATCTTTATATCAAGGTCTTTTCGCAAAATACATCATTATTCAGCATATCTTTAAAGGATCTACCCAAAACATTACCTAAACATCTCTATCTTGCTCCACTAGGTATTCCTGCAACTTTCATAGAATCCATCCCCACACCGGCAAACAGCGCCTTTTTTCATGAACTACTATGCTTAGTGGCAGGGGTCATTGGCATGTCTCCTTTGGACTCAAGCAGTGGCTGGGGCCTATTCGAAACTAATACCAATTCTAGTCGAGTTCCTTGGCCATTAGAATACGTATTCACTCAGCCATATAGTGCCCCCACGTCAAACTATGCATGGATTTTGTCAAATGATATTATGACTGATTTAGAATCAAGAATTAGTAAAATGAAAAGTCTGGTCAACAACATGTCAACACAGGAGCCAGGAAGTGTTGCATACATTTCTCATTCGTCCAACAAATCCGAGATTTCTATTGGTAGCGAAAATGATGCGAAAAAGGCTGCGGGGTCATCAGTAATTTATCCTACGCCGCCTGATCCTTCAAAAGTACGAGCTGAGGGTGATACTGTTGAGTCATCAAATTGGACGCCTGCGGGCTTCAACTCCGAAACTTGGGGTGATCTTGATGAAGAGCTTTTCGGAAATGAAGAGATCACTGAAGATGATTTCAATTTTTTCGATGATCAAAAAGAGAAAAAGAAAGCTTCAATAATTAACAAGACAATAGAAGAAGAACCTGATATTTCAAATCTAAGTTATAACAACGTTGAGACTCAAGTTGACACATTCTCATCGCCAAAAAACTCGACTAATCCGAAACCCTTACATTCTAATAACAACTCAAAAACTTTCCAAAACTCTTCCAACCAAACCTGGAATTTACCAGACTACTTCAATAGTTTGACCAGTTATCAGCAAACTTCAAACGAATCCAACTCAAAAAAAAAGAAAAGTTTTGTGATAGAGATACAATCTAATGATCCCGAAAATTCGGATCCTGAGTGTTTTGGCAACAGGCGACATCGATCTAGTGTATTCTCACCATTGAGGTTCAGCTCTGTTATTCTTGAGGGTCTGGACTCTAAATACTCAAAAGGTGGCCGATTTTTCGTGTCAGATTCCGAAAGCGAAGAAGAAGAAGAAGATAATTCCAAAAAACCTGGCAGAACAGCAAATGACTACGACCCTGAAAAACCCAATCAGCTTACATCTAATTTTGATAAGCCTTTAGAAACATTTATGACCCCTGATCCTTTAACTAATGTTATTGGCTCTTATCAAGATGCCGCAACTCCAGATTGGCTGGGAGGGTCTAAAAATAAAAGAAATTTTGATGAGTTTCAAAATGATGAAACGGCTTCGATATCTAGTGATTGGCTTGATATGCTTTCAAGTCCTGAGAAGGTTGGGAAAAACAAGTTTTCGCAGCCTGTTCGAGAAGTAGAAATTCAGCATTCAGAAACATTTTCTTTGGAATCCGTGGTCAACACTCTTTTGGAACAAATTATTTGGGATGATGAGCTGATGAAGAATGTCATATCTCTACCCATAACTCCCAAACAGCCAGATCAACAAGTTGTTAGCTTAATTCGTCGTGCTTTTCCTGCCATTCAGAGACTTACATTGCTGGATGCAATTGCTCTTTCAGGTACACAATTTGGACCGGAGCAAAATGCGGTCCAACTATCTAAGACTCCGAGCTCCGATGTCAATACATTAGAGAAGTCTATGAAAAGTCAGAACAAAGACAGTGAGACCAATATTCGCACTGAAAAAACAGAAAACACTGTTATTAAATCTATTGATGATTATGTCTTTCCACTATTACCACCCCATTTTTCATTTATTCGAATGGAGAAGGTTCTCAAGGCCCGATCACCAATTTTACGCTTTTGGAAGATATTTGGCTTACATCCACGGTATGGGCAAAAGGACATTTTACCCATACTCTTGCACCCCTCAGGCCGAGGGATAAACACGTTTTGTAATCTATTTTTGTCAGAATTCAAATCAACCTATGAAAACTGTGGACTTGGTAAAGTGAAACTAGTCACGACCAGCTCTATTGACAGTGGCGTGGTTTCTATACCCTGCAATACAGATAGCGATAGCCGGGTGGCAGACACATATCGTGATTTTTTAACGCCAGTTATCAATGATCTTGTTAACAAGTTTGAGGATAGTCACATTGTGTTCATGTTTACCCATCCGATTGAGTCTATGACCGCTCTTACTGAGATAAGCTCGGTGATTCTTTATATTAAGTACCAGCTTTCTCAAGTTGCTGAATTTAGTGACTTGCCTAATCGTGCTTCCTTTCAGATTGTTCCATTATCATTTTTTGCAGACAAGAACAAAATTGTTGCTCCAACTCAGTTCAAGATGGTACGACTAGCCCTTACTACTTATGATAGATGCCAGATTTTAGGAAACTCTATCATCTCACCTTTAAATCCACCATCACTCGAGTTGTCTTGTCAAAGAAGATGTCCTGCATTCACACTTGCCCGCATGCCCCCTCCACGAATCAATTTCAAACTTACTGATAATCCCTCGCCTTCACTGCTAGAAGAAGATTCTTTTATTCATATTGCATATTCACTTTCTAATGATGGAAAGTGGTTGGTGGCTTCATGGTCTGATCAATGGGGAGAAATTACCAAGATTCATGCGTTTTGCCTTTCTGATCACAAGTCTCATCCTAAAACATTTGAAGGTGTCTGTGGTGAAATTTGGAAAATGACATTAGAACTGCTAAAACATGTTCCTGTACAATGGAGAGTAGCATTAGCCAAAGTAGGCACACTAGAAGAAGAAGAAATCAAAATGTGGATCCGGTTCTCAGAGTCTTCTTCTGATTCCACTACAATTGCTTGTCTATTGTCTGTGGATCCAAACCCTTCATTAGTTGTCTCTGGTGATTTCAATCTGTTTCCTTATGGTCAATTTCGGCAAAACAATTTAGCTCGTTCTAAAGTTGTTAAGGATATGGCTACTGGTGGAACCCCTATTACACCACAACGTGGAATGGAGTTTGAGTCGCCAGATACTTACGTTTTGAATGCTACTCCTCCTAGTGCACAAACCAGCGAAGCTGAGAAATTGGACCTGGACAGCATTTCAATAGTTGATGTTAAGAATGACATCTACGGTCTGATATTCAGGAACTCTGTTGGAACTGTGAATTCATCCACAACCAAGGCTTTGGCCCTTGGCTATCTTTTGAAACCAGGTGTTGAGGGAGAAGAACAAAAACTGCTCGAAATTACCTTTGTTCATTGTACCACACCTTCTGTCCCTGCTATCAGAAATTTGCTCACTCAATACCGTGGCCTTACATCTCTTTCGTCTTTTACTGGAGTTGGCAGCATTGGAGATTCAATAGCACCTTGGCACATTGAAGCTGTGGACAAGGCTCAGAGAGCTCTTCGTTCTTTAAACACTAGCAACTGAGAGTATATTCAATTTACTCTTTTTTTTTCTTTTTTTTCTTTTTTTCTTTTTTTTTTTTTTAGCTGGAAGTATCATAATTCTATACATTTATAATTGGTTCATCTGTCATTAATTTTTTAACACTTAATCATCACAATTGCTTTATGAAGTAACTCTATGCAAGTCTATCGTTTGTTTGGCAATGCCTACATATAGTCAAGAGCCGGATGTCCTCTGGCGTAACTCGTCTTTGAAAATACCCTAACCCAATATCTCCATTCTATAACACGTAGTGTTGGTTCATTTTCAGTTTCAAATAGCATTAACAGTGTGTCAACTCAATCATTGCAAATTAAAGAAGGGAAAAATAAATGAAGAGTATATACTAAACTTCCGCTTTCCTGCTCTTTTTATCTAATCTAGACTTGAATCAACATCACCACATAAGAATCATTATCACCCCTGTGATATCCTCCTGTTTTCAGTCATGCCTTTGATACTTCCTTAATGCTCTACTTCACATCTTCAATCGTTTTTTTTTCTCATACGGTCTAAGTCAACGTCATCTTATTCCCAATTTTGTTCAACACAATCAGCAACATTACACAATATTTCAGCTTCGCTACGCGTCCTAACAGTCAGAGAGTTATTTACAGTGTTCTCCATTTTCATATTATAAAACAGGCATCTGAGATCTATACCTAATTTTTTTTTTTAATTAATAAAGGTATGTAATTGACCTCTCCTTTTGAGTTGCATCTTTTTCTAACATTCCTATGCAGCATGTCTCGTTCTAAAAACAGTGGCTCTGGCTTTGGCGGGCTGTTTGGTAAGTTCTCCAAGTCATTCAAAACACAGCCCAGCGGGACTTCTAAAACATCGTCACCACCCATCCGAACTTCGCAGGATCTATCGCTTGCATTGAAACGCACTTCAGCGTTGGATAATTATGACAAGAGTAGCCGACTTGAAGCAGTAGAACGAATCAAACAAACACCACCAGCACTTTTTAGTATTGAGAAGATTACATCATTTATTGAACCTCTACTTCGGGACCCTGATAACGACTGCAGGAGAGCTGGGTTTGAACTAATGACGCTATGTATTGAGCATGATGTCAACTCTTACCGACAGATCTACTATAGCTACATAGTTCAGTACTGGTTTCTGGAAGGCTTGGATCTCCAGATTACCGCGCTTCAAAAGATGACTAACAATGGAACAAATGCACTGGATCTGTTTGAAACCAACCATCGACTACCGCTTCTCATCAATGAATGGCTGAGAGAGGTCAGCAGGCTTGTTGTAGAGAAGCCAATTATACCGTATTCAAACAAACTATACCCACTCTTAGACTTCACCAATGCACTTATTGAGCACAACTCAAGGTTGTTCCGGAAAAGCGATATCCTGGGCTTGCTGAAAGAAATCATTCCCATTTGCAAGAAAACTTTTTTTGACCAAGATGTTTTGAATTGTTCAGAAGTCTTCCATTCACTTATTAAATACGCCTTCCTTCCAATGGAAAAACTCACAGAAGTCGTCGAAATGCTTTGCTTGTCATACAACAATGGTAACGATACGTTAAAGGAACAATGTTGGGATATCCTTGTAACCGCTTCGAAAAGTAATATCTCTAACAACATTTTTATTTCTTTGTGCAAGCTACTTGAAAAAGATCCTAGCCCTCGCGGATTTTCTTTATTCAAAGGTGCAAGTCAGTTTTTACAAAAGCTTCTTGCTATTTACGCTGAGGAGGGTCGCGAAGAGAATTTAACCAACCGAAAAGTAATGCAGGCATATGTGACGTCCATTGATGCCTGTTATGAAGTTGATTTAACCTGCTACATCGAAACTCTCTCATCTATTTATAACCTTCTTCAAAACCCTAAAACACTTGATCGGTTCAGCTATGACAGTTGGGAATCCGGCTATTCCCCATTTGAAGTAGTATATCAAATCAGTTGCTTCAACGACTTGAAGAAATATTATTCACACGAACCTTTGCCTATCCTAGCAGAGAACTTGCTGAAAGTCCAAAAACGACACAATCGTCTTCCCGATGGTGCAAAAGTTATTGAGCTGGAAAATGTCACCGTTAGCATTCTCAAAAAGATTATTGATTTGGTTGCAGACTTATATGAATCTGACAGTTTCAAAGGCTCAAAAGAAAGTCTTATTGATTTCTTTTTAGATGTTAAGGCTTTTATTGAAGATAAGCATGCTTTTATTGTCATTAACCATTTTCAAACCTCCCATTTTTGTGATCCTTTGTCCAATAATTGGAAAAACAACGCATCTCTTCTTATTCGGGCCTTCTTCAACGACTTCTCTTGGTCTTCAGAGGTGAGGATGTCAGTTATTGATGTTATTTACGACTCTTACACTCTTGCAAGAGAGTTTCGGGATTCTACCGAAATTTCTGAGTTTCTTACTACCATCTACACAAATATCAATATGGAACAAAATCCAGAGGTGCTCGACAAAATGATGTTAACGTTTGAGCAGATATCTAATGACTGCACTCTAGATATCTTTGAGACTCTTTCTGATCTGTTTTTAAAGTCAGTTGCTGATATATCCCGACGTCGAAGTGTTGGTTCTTATATTTCTGTCGGTACAGATTTCACCAATGGAAGAACACCAGCTTTCAGTTCAATGACACCAAGTACGCATGCGGCAGGTGGTTCCATAAACGGAGCTAGTACCAACATTATTCCTAGCGCTAGTATTGACACTAGAAGAAGGGTCTATGCATTGGCCTACTGCAAAATCTTTGTCAACACTTACCGGTCTTCTTCTGTTAAAGCACAAATGGCATACATGAACTTGATAAAGATCTGCAGAAGCTCTTCAAACGACCCATTGTCTTTCATTGAAGCCGCAAGGTTACTTTTTAGAATAAGAGTGACTGAAGATAACTTTATTTACTTGACTTCACCTGATAACTTGGATATTTTGTCGGCCGTTGTTGGCCATTATGAAGTTCCTGTTGACGATAATGACAATCATACTTCATTGGCATCTTGGTCTTTTCCTGAGACAGCCCAAATACCCTATCTAACTAATTCAGAAATAGAAGATGGAAGGATGAGCATTCTGTCAGATCCACCAGATTCTTTCAGTATGTTTGAAGGAGGTTTACCTGTCTTTTATGATACTTCTGGAGGCCTGGATAAGCCTTCTTGGGTATTAAAGCTACTCTCAGAGGATAACGATAATCAACCTAAGACCAACAACTATGAATTGGATATCTCTGAATGGCTCCATGAGATCATCAGAGTGATTGAAAATAACACAAACATTGAAATTCTCTCTTATGTTTGGGCACATCTTGGATCCCAACTTTCTAATGTTCAGTTGTTTCAAAAAGTACCCAGGCAAATTGATCATCTTCGCAAGATTATTCTCGACAAGTTCAATACCAGACAATATATCGGTATTTACAAGTTTGATATCAAAGTCACCGCCTTGTTAACCCTGCCTTACTTTATTCCTTACATTGAAGGAAATTCCAAACGCGGAAAAGATCTAATTTCATTTTTTGTATTAGGCCTTAGCAACGAAAATACTATTATTCCCAGTTTACATTGTCTCATTTCCAGCTGCCTCGAAATTCCTCATCTTGTACAGCCTCAGCTTTCAGAAATCTTGAAAATTCTTGAGACTAAGGTTACCATTAATTTGGAGATTACTTTTGCAATTTTTGATTTTTTGTTGTTGCTGGCTAAACTACCTGCCGTTACTGAAAATCTGACCCAGGGAGATTACAAGTTGATATTTGGAGCTGCGCTTAAGTACATTCAATCTATAAGCGAAAACACTAGACGAGATCTTTCCTCCAATCATTCCGACGATCTGTATGGATCCATTTCTACTTCACGCTGTGTATTGGCATTCAGTTATAGTGTGATGTCAACTTGGTTCCTGACTCTCAAATTACCAAATCGAAAGTTCATGGTGACATATCTTATTAAAAACTTGTCTTTGGCTCAGGATTTGCAGACAGACATGGACTCTCTCAGCTTGTCTTTTGTTGAGCTTATTTCTCGGTTTTCGTTTTCTAATATTGATTTGAATACCAAACCTCGGCAGACCTTTCCAGGCGAAAAGGATCGTAACTCATCATGTACAATCAGCAACTGGCTCTATGGATCTAGTATAGTTTCTATCCGGACTTCGGGTGGCACTGGAGAATCATACATTAAGATCAGACGTCCAACGGGAACTGATTTGTATCATCTTACTCCTGACCAGTTGATGCTTCCGGGATGGATGGAAGATAGTACGCTTGGACTAAAAGAGAATATTAGCGGCCCAGATGGATCTGAAAGACTTCGTATTGACAGCACCGGGATATTTTCACCTAGTTATATCTTTTTGCAATTGATGGTTCCAGTTGATCCTGATGTAATGGCTGAGCCAGTAACAATCCCTTTTGATGAACGGTTACAAAAGGTTTTCCGAGACATTGATTCTACGCCAGTTATTGACTGGGGGAAAGTTGGGGTTGTTTACATTGAGCCTGGTCAAAATGCAAGTCCTGATATCTTTCGCAACATTATGGGCTCTATGAAATTCAACAAGTTTCTGAATGATATCGGCAAGCTTGTCCGCTTGAAAGATAACCACAAACTTTATACTGTTGGTATGGATGTTGATCCTAATGTTGATGGTGACTATGCCTATGTGTGGTCTGACAAAACAACACAATTGATATTTGAGTCGCCCTCACTTACACACATGGGAAATAATGAAGAAAATTCAACCCCTCTGAGTATTGAAAATCACCTTGTTAAGATTCTTTTTGATGAATCCGGTCTTGCATTTGATTCTACGCTACTGGACAGTCCAACAAGTTTTATTAATATTGTGATTACACCTGTGTCTTTTTCATCATTGAAAGGTTTCGAGAATAATCTAGACAAGGAGCCTGTTTCTCCTTCATTAATCCCTGTGCCTAATCGCAAGGAATTAAAGGCAAACGAATTGAAACAATTCTACAAGGTCCGAATTTATAGAAAGTCAGATTTATTTCCTTTCACATTTCTTGCGGACCAGGCGAAAATTGTTTCTGAGCAAAACTTGGCAGGATTTGTGCGCAGTCTTGCTATAAATGCTTGCAAACTTGCGACTGTTTTCCAGGGTGGACCAATTTCCAATTGGCAAGTACGATTGGAGCTTGTGAACTCACTCAAGAAGAGCACCATGTATAACAACCCAGCATTTGATCAAAGCCGCCAGTTTGGTCAAACCTCTGCACAGCATACATTACATAGCCGTAATGCCCCGGCCGATGACATTGAGATCTCCAATGTAACCCAGTCTTTCTTAGAACAGCTACAAGAAGAGCCCCCAAAGAAAGATGTTCCTGGTGTTAGTCAGTCTTTTTTGGATCAATTACAATAGTTCCATTCTACACAGTTTTTAATAATTAATATTACCAAAAAGTTTTCCCCATGGCAGAACATAATTTGAAACTATTTGGAAGTTTATTTTTTTCATCCTTTTTATTTTTAAATCGGGTTTCTATACTTTTCGTATACACATAATATAATTCATGAAATTAGTATTCAATCTTAAGAGAGAAATCAATGACAGGAGTGCCCTGATGAATAGCACTAGTGGAGTAAATGTCAATGTGCTGGTTAAGAAAGCTCTCAATGTTCTCCTTGCGCAGACCTCCAGAGCATTCAAGAAGGAAGTTGTGGGGAGTATTCTGCCATTTGGACCTCAGGCCAATGGCAACAGTCTCAAGTTCCTTACCCGTGAAGTTGTCAAGCATAATGATGTCGGCGCCAGCCTCAATGGCTTCGTCGGCCTCCTCAGCAGAGCGGACCTCAACCTCAATCTTGGTAGAAAATCCAGCAACAGAGCGAGCAGCCTTAACAGCAGCGGAAATAGATCCCGTAGACCAGACATGATTATCCTTAAGCATTACCATAGATGAGAGATCGTATCTGTGAGGGTCAGCACCACCAACAATCATGGAGTACTTCTCGACAGCACGAAAGCCTGGGGTGGTCTTTCTGGTACCTGCAATAATGCCCTTGTAACCAGCTTTTCTGGCAAGAGAGACAATCTCATAAGACTCAGTTGCAACACCAGAAGCACGAGCAAGAATATTCAGGGCAGTACGCTCAGCCAACAAGATTTTACGGGCTGAACCCTTGATGGTAGCGACGGCAATCTTCTTGGATGCCTCCTTTGAGACGTCAATATAAACACCCTCTTTAAAGTGCCACTCAGCGCTAACGCCGACCTGGTTAAATACTTCCTGAGCAAATGGAACACCAGAAAGAACGCCGGACTCCTTGCACCAAAGAGTGGCAGTCTTGATATCATCACCAACAACAAATCCACCAATGTCGAAGGATGGGACGTCCTCGGCTAACCATCTGGAAATGTCTTCCTTCCATTTGCCCTGAGTAGGTAGCAGGTGCGCGAAATCCTGGCCAATATTGCTAGTTTGAGACATAATGTAATAACTTTAGATAGCTTCACAAAAGTGATTCGAAGAGGTGAAAAGAAAGGGAGGTTTGATCCAATTAGTAAAAGGAAAATGGCAGTATAATAAAAGAAAGAAACTGAAATGAAAAGAAATCGGCTTCTTTTTTTTTCCCTTCATTTTCCAGGTTGATCGGAAGTTTTAGGCTTTTTTGGCAGTCGCCGTATCCAACCAAACGTAATTTATGACAAAGCACCCCAGATTCTCAGGCATTTCTGCCGTTTCTATTTCATCTGAGTTTGAGTCACTTTTTCTTTTTTTTTTTTTTGATAAAAAACTGATTGAAGTATTCTTTATGGAGCAGCATATATATGTATATTAAATAGATCAAAAAGCCATGAATATAGGGGAGAAAATGCAAATGAAAATCACTGCTAATTATTAGCAGATTTAGTAATAAACATTTTAGCGGACAATGGCGTCTCGCTCAAGGTATGTAAGAATAGCCAACCGTGGGCTAGCCAAATCGCCATCTTGTTTGTTACCATCTTGTTTATTACCATCTATTGCAGGCGATGATGGAGGTGGCGATAGTAAAGATTTAAATGAGTCTTCCTTTTCCGCCGGTTTAAGCGTGATTGGAGCCCATTTTAGCGCCAACTTTGCACCGCTTGCCGAAGGTTGGCTCCAAGCAACTTGCAGCTTCTGAGAGCGCAATCCAAAAATAAAGTCGTACCGTGCAATGTCAAGTAAAGCCGTGCTGATACCCATGCGTCGGTAATTCCGAACCGTAAAAATTCGTGATACGCCCATTACAACTGGAAACCGCGCATGAATCGCCATCGTGTCGGAGGGAAGGATTTCAGATGTAGAGACCACCATAGGGCGGCCACGTGAGACACGCTCAACTACCAGTATGCCGACTGCTTTCTTATTTTTTTTGCAAACATAAAGATACGCTGCACCGGCACCAGCTGGCCCATTGTTCCAAGTGGGATTTTCTGGAGGCGCTGACAGTTCCGTGTTTACAAGTTGAATCATGTCTTGTGCCGCCTTTTTAGCTGCAACTCGGGAAGACGGCGTTACTTTCACCACAGTATAGCCTTCCATCACTTTTGCAACATGAGTTGGAAATTTCACCGGCGACCCCCAGTCTAGCGACCAGTCACGGCCATCAACTGATTTTGAATGAAATTTTGTGTGCAGTTTGACATCTAATGAATAGGTAGGCATAAACGACATGCCGCATTCCTTACATGTTGTTTGAAATTCGTCTCCTAGTGCCAATCTTGTCTGCACCATTTTTGACCCAGCTGTTTGGGGGCCAGGATCCGTCTTTCGCCGTTTGCGTTTGATATCAGATATGACTGAAGTCCCTCTAGCACAAGTATTAGCTTTCTGTTTTTGTCGATGTGATTTCATAATAGTCTCTTCCTCTTCATCGCTATTGTCGCTGATCATATACGAACTAGATAAACGTGCCCCTCTAAGTGACCTTTTCAATGTGCGCCGAGGTGCAGGGGAATTTTCTGTGTTTCCGCTTTCACTGTCGCTAGACGATGAAATAATTACTACAGGTTCATTATTTTCCTTTTCGAGCTCTGGTGATGCAATTCTAGAATCATCATCATATTTAATGTTCAAATTGTGCTTTTCACCCAGTGGTTGTCCGGAAGAGACTGGGAAAGCAATCGTTCTGCGACGCGTCTGGTTACGGTTCTTGGATCCGTATGTTTTCATCAAAAACAAGTTTTGTATTAACAATGCCAAAAAGTAAATATGATTGAGAAAATGAAATTAGACAAATAGCTAAATTAGATGCTGTTCTGTCAACTTGAAATAGTTTAGCTGATGCTATGATAATGGGAGAATGCGATCCGTGAAAAGGATGGTAGAATTGAAAGAGTCTACAAAAGCTGTGGGAGAAAATTAAACTGCGGAAAATTGTTGTCAGTGACGACGCGTTCTTATTTATACCGTTATAGAAATTTCCTAAAACAGAAAATAGAACGCGTTTAACGTGACGCGGTTAAGAAATGGTTTATCTCTCATGTCATATTGACTAAACGAAATCCCAAAAAAAAAAAAAACTTGGGCCTAGTAAGCCTGTGTGCTTGGTCTTGTTTCTGGCCTTGAGTGACATGGAAACTTTTAAAATTCCAATCATTCTTTACTAACTAGGTACCAGATTAGATATCATAATATTACTAGTTTTATAACTCCCGTTTTCTTAAATTTTATCTAAAATACTTGATATTTTAGTTAATAGAAATTAAGATATGCTCAGTTGTTCTTGTTTATATCTTTATCTTTATTATTCTGACTTTTCGGATAGTTAATGTTGTTAATAAATCTTTTCTTTTAATAATATCCATCTGTTTTTATCTAAATGATGTGTAATTTGTTTATATATAATTCCGCCCATATACCTTGAAGTAGAATAAATAAAAAAACATTACATGCAATAAACTCTTTTTTGCTTTCTTTTGTTTCCTCGTCATGAAGAATATGTCAAATTCACTTAGTTCAAATCGTCAGCCTTTTTACAAGGATATCAATATCAAACCTGATAAAAGTAAAAAAAGTTTGGCAATTTTCCCCACTACTTATGAGCGAAATGATTCCTTTTCACAAAAATAACTTATTTGAAAGTTCAATAAATGAGGAATCAGCACCATTAGTTACACATGATCCTTGCGCATCCAACAATGATTTTTGCAGACCCATGTGCTATAAATGTCAGCAAAGAGGTGTTCCCTGTCCTGATGATGGCTGGAGAAAGTTTTGCCCATTGCCAACTTCAGGCACTAAACAAAATGATTTTTATCAGTCACCAATAAACTTGCCCGTAGAATCTTGGTTTGAAGTTTACAATTCGCAGAATAATGTCAGGTCTGATTTCAAGTTTAAATCTTCCGAAATGATGACAATTGTTGGGTTTACCAATAAATTAGAAATTTCAGACCACGATTTAAAACATTTCCAATCTAATCGAAATACTGATCAAGTAGACATTAATTTGATTAAATGTCAAGTCGAATGCTCATCAGAAAGACATACAATAAATCGAGTTGTTAAAAAGGAAAAAGATTCTTTGGTTGATGCAAATAAAGACCAGAACTCCTTTAATATAAGTCAGAATTTCGAGAAACACCAAATTACCGAATATCCAACTCATAAAAATACTCAAGTAGGGATAAACAATGCCAATAAGAGCACTGTGTTGCAATCTAATCATGAAATGCAGGCCATTACTAGATCTATTTCCACTGATTCTATATATCGACCTAGTATTTTTGCTATGAATCTAACTGAATCTGTCGAGAATGTTCCTTCTCTCACAGACATATCTACTTGGTATCAGGCCATCTATTCAAAAGATAAAAATACAAACCCCAATGCCTCTCTAGAATCTCTGCATCATACAAATATTCTTGTTCCTTATAATGCCCATACTAACCATATCAATCCCACCAATAATCTAACTGGCAACCTCTCAGCTTTTAAAAATGGTTTCGTCAGCACCTCCGCAATTTCTGTTCCTGAAATTTACCCTTCAGATATCAGCTCTGCTAGACCAGTTTCCGACTTTAACAATAACAGTACTATGAAGTCCAATTTTGAGTACCGTGATCAAAATAAAATTGTTCCTATAAGTTTCTTGTCAAGCAATAAATCTTCAAAAAACCCAAAGTCATCTTCTAAAAGACATCGCAACAACACAAGTTCAGCGACTTCCGGCAAAAAAAGAAACGTAAATATTTTATCATTTTCAAATATTGGCGATCTACAGGCAAAAGATTTGAGTGGTTGTATTATGAAAATTAGTTCTAGTCAAAATGGCTCACGAAAAGTTCAAGACTTGATTGCAAGGGAAATTATGGAAGAAAATAATATTATATTTCAAGAGGTTCTGACTTGCTCGCTTGAACTAATGACCGACTTTTTTGGAAATTATGTTGTTCAAAAGCTTTACGAACATTGCGGTCAATATAGCCAGATTGCCCTGCTTAACAATATTGTAAAAGCCAACATTATCCATCTGACTTTAAACGAGTATGGTTGTAGGGTTGTTCAAGCTGCTTTTCGGAACATGGCTTTAAATAGCAATCAGCAATATATTCTTGATACGCTTGGAAACCTTGAAGGCTCAGTGCTAGACTGCATTCAAAGTAAAAATGGTAACCATGTTATCAAACTTGCTATTGAGTTAGTCCCTAGTTATGCTTCGTCTGTTATCAATGCGGTGGAAGGTCATTCTATTAAACTCAGCAATTCTCTCAACAGTTATACTGTTTTGCAAGTATTGATTGAGACTATGTCTGATCAGTGTGACAGTATTGTTCATGAGCTTCTTGGAAACCCTAAAAAGCTCGTGTGCAGTCCACTTTCCAATTTTATTGCACAAAGTATCGTTTCTAATGGCAAAGTAGAACAAAAAAGCGTTTTAATTACTTGGGTTATTGAGAATCTTCATAGCTTGTGTCATCAACGACACGCATCCAATGTTGTTGAAATGTGCATTCTTTACAGCAATCCAAAACAAAAACAAGCATTGGTTCAAAAGATATGTCAGCCCGTAATCACAACTGGAAAACCATATTTAGAATATCTTGTTGATAATTATTATGGAAATTATGTTGTTCAAACGTTTCTAAACGACAGTATCGCCAAAAAATATCTGAACTTCGCAGCAACTGTAAAACAGGTTATACGTCAAAAAGAATTAAACGGAAAACAGTCAATTTATTTAAAAGGAATTTTAAACAAACTTATTGACTCTAATAAATGAATATATAATGTATAGATTTCAGGAGTGCTTGTTGGACCATTCACCTAAAATACAATTCTCATATGCGTTTAATGTATAAACTTGGTTATTCAGTAACTTTTTTTGAAAGGGTTCCTTTTTCAGCCGTATCTTTTTTAAAGCTGATCTTCTAAATTTTCTTGTATCCCCATCTTTCTCCTCCTAGCAACAATTGCTTTCTCACCGTTTTTTGACCTTCTCGTCAACACAAAAGCAATCAATCTCTTGATGTCCTCTTTTTTTATATAAAGGCACAAAAGCTAAATAGTTAATTTCTTTTCTAACATCTCAAAATATGGGGTTGGGTCAAAGCAAGCCCAGTGTTGATGACACTGAAAACAGGAAGCCAAAACTCGGTGATGATTTTCATGAAACCATGAACTATTACGAGCTTCTGGGGGTAGAAAAGTCAGCCTCAGATCAAGAGTTGAAGATGGCCTACAAAAAAATGGCTTTAAAACTACATCCAGATAGAAACTTTGACAACATTGAGGAAGCAACTGCTTTATTTTCCAAAGTACAGGCAGCGTACGATGTTTTGACAGATCCTCAAGAAAGAGCATGGTACGATTCACATGGCTTAATGAAAGGTGGTGAAGAAAGTGACGATGACGAAAATAGTGCGGAAGCTCCAGATGATGTTACCACCACAAACGACTTGCAAGCATATTTTGATCCTTTGATCTACTACGACACAACAGACGGACCAGGTAGCATGTTTGATGTTATCAGTAAATTGTTTTATCAGCTGGCAAAAGAAGAACTTGTGGCTTTATATGGTACAGTAGAGGAACAACACATTGATTCGTATCCTTCTTTTGGCGACTCAACATCTGATTGGGATACAGTCACCAAGAAGTTTTATGATGCTTGGTTAGGATTTTCAACAAACAAAACTTTCGACTGGCATGACATTTATAGAGTTAGTGAAGCCTCCGATAGAAAGACAAAACGGTCAATGGAAAACGAAAATCAAAAAGCCCGCCAATCAGCAAAAACAGAATTCAACGATACAGTTCGAGCACTTGCAGCGTTTGTTAAAAAACGAGACCCTAGATACAAAGCTCATTCCAAAGTTATGGGAGGAATGAAAAGTAAAAACGCAAAGTCTAACACAAAAGCTGCTGAAATGCAGGCTGCAAAAGCACGAAAAAACAACTTGGCTAAAAAGCAAGGATACGAGGAACAAAAGTGGGAAAAGGCTCCCAAAGAAGAGAATTTTGAAGAGTTCATGTCAGAGGAAGAATTAGATCGCCGTAATAAAAGAAAGGAGAAACTCTTAGACAGACGAAAGAAGGTGAGATCTGGAGAAGAAATCTCAAGCGACGAAGAATCTTGCTCCGACGCAGACACCATTGAGGTCTACGAATGTGTTTTTTGCAAAAAGGTCTTTAAAACACAAAAGCAACTCTCTGAACATGAAAAGAGCAAGAAACACATCAAAACATTCAATAAGTTAAAATGGCAGATGAAGAAAGAAGGAATTAATATTGAACTAGAAACCCCGAAAGAATCAGAAGCCAATACAGATGAGTAAAAAGCTACTACCCTGTCGTCGATCTGAATCAGACATAAATATAAACGGGTCTCAGGTTAAGACAATATAATCAATTGATTGGACTCAAAACAAAGGCTACCAACATTTCATATTAGACTCTTCATGAAAATGTTCACACTGGGTATCTTTCCATCCAATTGGTAGATCCGGAAAGCTAAAGATATTAAGGAACAGATACAGGCAATGAAACTGGAACCATATTTGGAAATTTGTGAAATACTGTTCCGGTGTCTGAATAAAGCACCGTTGCCATATCGTCAATGCTCACCATGTGATTTCAAATGGTCTCAGCGGCAGACTTCGAAATCAGAGACCCCTGCTTCAACGGTGATATTCTCGATATTATTTTAATCACTTTGGCCATTACTAAGCCTGTCAATCGGTATTGATTGAGTGCCTGATGTCTGAGGGCAAGGAATATTAGCTGTCATTTGTAGGGGTAATGATAGCTTTGCCACTTTGGCCCACTTCTAAGTGTTCCCCGTGTTCCATTTGATTGTTCTGCCAACGATATTCAGCTGTAGATACTCAATTGGCTCTGGCAGTCCTTTAAAAAGCACATACATTGTGTACTTTACAACAACCACGTAAAGCAATATGCTAACCAAAAAAAAGAGCGATCTGCTCTTGATTCCCATTAATGGCATCTCTTAGTATTAAATTGTTAGAAACCGTGAGCTCGTTTCTCAATGCACTTTGTTTACTGGATCAATTAGAATGTGTCAGCACGGTAACAATTACTGGCTTCATGATGTTTATCAGGGCTAGGGTTGTTGCTTTTTCTTAAAACGCAACCACCATAAAATAAATACTCGATACTAAATCTACTTAAAAATCCTGCCCTCCTTTTCTGTAAACGACTTCGTGATAGCGACACCCATCTCAATATACCGCACATTTTTGCAATGCTATTAAAAACGACTATCGCTACCTCAATTCTTGCTACGTGTGTCTCTGCTTTTAGCAACACCTCTCCTCATGTCTTTTTTGCGACTAATTTAGATCTCCAAGGAGACTCAAAGTATGCTGAGGCCGCAGCGCAGAGACAAGAGGCTGCCGACTCGTCGTTTGTAGCCCAGTCAAGCGACTTTGACAGAGCTGTTTACAGTTCCTTGGAGGCTTGTCCTGCCGACGCTTATATTTTCATTGACATTCCTGGTCTACATAGCTCAGACTTGTCCTCTTCCAGGCTGCTGCGCGACCTATACAATGATGCCCCGGTCAAGTTTGCCTACCCATATGTGACATCAAGCGAGAAGGACAGCGACAAGGTTCTTGCCAAGAACATTGCTGAGAATTGTAACGCTGAAGTTATTTCTGTAAACACCAAGGAATTGACTTTTAAGCCATACGTCGATGCTCACTCGAGAGTCATTACTGCCTACTTCGACTCATTGCCAGCTGAAGAGAATGAACGCAAGGTTACTTTGGAAAGTTACTTGAACTTTGCATTTAACTCCATTGTCCACTCGCTTCCGTCGCCCAATTACGCTGTTGTCATCACTTCTTCGGCGGATGAGGCCTCTGTCAAGGTCGGCAGAAAGGAAGCTCAAGCCGCCCAGAAGAAGAAGACTAGCAGCAAAGGTTCTCTTTTTACCAGATACGCATTTTTCGGAACTGGAATTTTTGAGGGCACTTTGATTTCTCTGTTCCTTATCTATGCATTGTTCACTGCTTTGTCATGGCTCACTGATCTCAAGATTTCTTATAGAGCTTTTGAAAAGCAGCCTGGTCAGCCTTCCAAGGCCCAGTAAATACACTTTTATACAATTTAATAATATGTCTTCTCTTTTAAGTTTATAAATTCGGTGTTTAGTTGTACTTCTATGTGAGCTGTTGTTTTAATGTATGAATTTTAGTCTTTTATTTGACACGAACTGTAGTTACCAAGTCAAAGCAAAACTTAATGGATCACAAATAAAACCCACTTGGTTCTTTTTCAAAAAATCCTACACTATGTTAAAACAGTTAAGATGTCACCAAGTTCTTGATATTTCTTCTTCTTCTTTTTCCAATGCGGCGTCTTCAGAAGTTGCAAAATAACGAATAACAAGGCATGCTAAAAATACCCAGAAACACTTTGTTTTAATGAAGCTCCGTAGTCTTCTAAACGTGTGTTAAAAAAATTTTAGTATGTGTGGGTACAGAGTTCTTGAAAACTACATCTACAATTTCGTAAAGATTGGCATATATAACATCTAGTAGATTAAATACCAGATAACTACAAGAAGGATTATCTATATTTCAGATCTTGCAATATAAATAGGTAAAAAGTGACTACATTTGAGACGGCTCAAATGTTGATCTATATGTTATTATTAAAAAGAATCTTTCTCAACATTTGTCATAATCACACTTAGCTTGTAACTCAAGCCTGTCTGTAAATGACTGGTCGCACTATTGATCATAACCAACTGAGGGCTAGTATTGGTCTGCATGAGTTTTTACACGTTAATTAGAAAATATGGCATAACTTGTTTATGCCCTGTCTCTGGCAACCCCTAGTACTGTTAGTATAGGCCCCAGCCAATTTTACAATTATTCTAACTTCTGAGATTGTTACTGGAAAGGCTTATCAACCGCGTTTCAACTCGATTATAGGTCTGTACAGTGAGTTCCAAATAGTAGTGTGTTTTTTGGAAATACGTGCTTTTCCCCGTACCCTTTAGATGTTAACAAAAAAAAAAACAGTTTCCCAAGACTCAAAATTTCAAGTTTGCAATTCTTTTAAATCATCTGAGAAGAGCTTTAATGTACCAGCTAAGTCCCGGCACTCCTTTACTTGGCTGTTTGCAAACCAGTTTTTCAAAACTCTACCGACTAAAATCGATATCTCAACTGGATGATGTTGTGTATCCCACCCAGATTTTCCTTGGCACATAATACACAGTGTATTTAAATGCTAAACTTTTTACCAGAGCTGTAAGATGCGACTGCGGCAGCTTACATTAAGATATAAACCTTTTCATATATATCTTTGGAGTATTCAATGAGAATTGTATTGCATTTAAATGTTAATTTAAGATGTCAGGACAGTATCATATTTTTACATGTGTATATATGAGTTAACTTCTCACATCCATATCATAAGGCATAAATCTTATCTTCAATGTGATTTTGTTCAGATACTTGATGATAGGGTGAGACTGTTAATCTCCCAAATAGGAACTTTGAAATTATGAGAATTTTTCAGTCTGAGCTCAATACACCTAACCCTGTATGAGGCCTTTGGCAGTTGGCATTACTGTACCTCGCAGCAATAACGGGCTTTAACACAACGCAGGTATTCGAGCGTATGGTGCTCAAGTACAAGCTGAAAAATGTAAGAGAGGGTAATGGGAAATTTAGGCTGGGGGTAAAAATTATTCGGTTTGAATTTTCAACGTTTGACTTCAACAGCAGATTTCATCTCCGCTTGAACTATACATAAAAATGGTATGTGAACTACTTGTTAATACTTCTGAAGAGGCCAAAGCTATGCCAAAATAATGTTGTGATGCTGTCCGCTTGGTTTTGAGATTTTTTTAGTTTTTTATTTCATTGGTTTTGCTAAGCGTGGTGGTATTTAAAATGAGATCGAAATCACGGACCTAGCAATTAGCCTCTTTACAAGAACCTTTCGTGAACCGCATGTGAATTGATTATACTAACTAAGATATTTTTTTTATAGAGTGACTCCGTGACTATTCGCACTAGAAAGTTCATTAGAAACCCTCTTCTTGGAAGACGCCAGTTTGTCATTGACGTCCTGCACCCCAACCGTGCTAACGTCTCTAAGGATGACCTCCGTGAGAAGCTCGCCGGCATCTACAACTCTGAGAAGGACGCTGTCTCTGTTTTCGGTCTGCAGACCAAGTACGGTGGCGGTAAGTCTACTGGTTTCGGTCTTATTTACGACTCTGTTGATGCTCTTAAGAAGTTCGAGCCCCGCTACCGCCTCGTCAGATACGGTCTTGGCCAGAAGGTTGAGAAGCCCTCTAGACAGCAGAGACACCAGAAGAAGAACCGTGGCAAGAAGGTCTTTGGTACTGGCAAGAGACAGGCCAAGAGAACCAGAGGCGACTAATTGTCATAATCATATGCCATGTAATCACCGTCAAGTTCTTGTTTTCTTAATACTTTCTTCTTTTTCTTGTCAAGCGTAATGTTTTATTTATTCCAGTTTACTTTGATCTGATCTTTATTCTGTTTTTGTTTCTTTTTCCCGTGAACACTCATTGTTTCATTTGAAAGCTTTTCTAATATCATTGATAACGGTAGACTAGAATAAATCCAGATCTTAATGCTTGAAACTTAAGGGCCCTAGATTGTCAAATAGCACTGTTTCCATCTAGAGAAGGCCCTAACCCATTTTTGTATCTTCAATTTCTGTTTACCATTTTCCTCGTCTTTCTTCCCTCTGTCATCTAAAGCCTCTATCAATAAACGAAATTATCATATCACTGACACTATGAGTTCTGACGCGTTATTGGCTAAGCTCATTAGTGGTGCTAACAATTCCACTACGTCGAAAACTTTGGATAGTGATATTCTTTGTAAGTCTTATGTTTATGTAGCTTTTACGACCAGCTTTTAGCTAACCCATCGTTAAGTGCCTTCAAATGATAAACTGAAGGAAGAACTTCAGTTAAACCAGAAAATAATCAATGAAGGTATGCTATACTGTTCTATTTATTGTTTCACAATTGTTTGATGGTCCATCTAACATATACTTTAGAGTACAAGCTATGGAAAAAGAATACACCATTTCTTTACGACTTTACAATCACCTCTGCTTTAGAATGGCCAACTTTAACACTACAATGGTTCCCTTCAAGCCTGTCCACGACGCCATCTTCCATGTTTAATGGACCTAACTACACGACTTACCAGCTTCTAACTGGAACTTACACTGGTCAGCGCTCTACTGAGTACATCAATTTTGTTGGCGTTGACATTCCCACTAAGCCATTGCTCACGACTGAAGACCCGTATCAGCAAGTTACGCGTTCACCAAAGGTTCGCGTTCTGAGCCAAATTCCCCACAGATCTTTTATTGAAAATCAGTTCAACGAAAAGTCCTCTGTTGGAGAAGTTAACATTGCACGCTACAACCCTTTCGATCCTAGTTCGATTGCTACTATTACGAACTCAGGCGATGTGTTTTTATACAAGACCAGCTTGCCCGACCTGACATCGACGAACTTTGTACCTTCGGAAAGTAACACCTCGACGCGTGTTCTAAAATATCACAAGAAGGCCGGTAATGCTATGAACTGGAATTCTAAAATTTCTGGATTGCTAGCAACTGGTTCTGAGGACTCGACCGTTGCTATTTGGGATGTAAATACTGCAGTTGAAACTCCCAAGTATACGCTAAACTCGACGCATTCTGCTACTATCACAAGTGTTGAATGGAGTCCCCATATTCCAACGGCTTTGGCTTCTGTTTCTGAAGATGGTTCTCTTGTAATTTCAGATACCCGTTCTTCCGATTTCTCTACTCCTGTTGTTCGCGTTGAAAATGCCCATCACTACGTCTACGATGCTAACTCTGCCAATAACGAGAATGATCTTGAAAAGTCAAATACCTCAGGTGGAGTTAAAAAGACTGACGAATCTATTGCTCAGAAAAATACTGCCGCTCTTGCTCTCAACGGAGGCGCTCAGGACAATTTGGAATCGGCGGGATTTTCTGCCATTTACGACGTTTCTTTCAACCCGTTCAACCAGTACTTGCTAGCGACAGCCTCAGCGGATAAAACAACTGCTATCTGGGATTTGCGTAGAATGGATACTAGTGTTCATTCGCTTATTGGCCATTCTGCTGGTGTGACCAGTGTGCAGTGGTCTCCTCATTATGAATCTGTTCTGGCGACTGGTAGTTACGATAGACGGGTTATGGTCTGGGATCTTAGCAAGATTGGTGCTCATGATCCTGAGGAGAATGAAGATGGCGTTTCTGAATTGTTGTTTGTTCATGGTGGCCATACTTCCAAGATTAATGCGCTAGATTGGCACCCTACTCTTCCATGGGTTATTGCGAGTGCCGGAGAGGACAACATTATTCAAATTTGGAAGCCGGCCCAAGAGAGTGTACATGTTCCCGAGGAGGATGTTGAAGAGGATGAAGAAATGGAGGATGCTAATGACAATGACGAGAATGCGAATAGCAGTTAAACATGATCAGAATGTGTTCTATATATTGTTAGGCTTATTCAAGGTTTAGAAAATTACTTACCTACTAATGTTTATTTTATTTATCCAACTTTATTCAAGTTACAAAAACCGGGAGCGTTCACACTATGTACCTTTTGAATGTAAATATATTTTGATGGGTGTTTTTGACAAGCTAAAAACTCTTTGAGGCGAATACTGTTTTAAAATAATATTTTTCTTATAGGACCCCAAACTTGATGTCGTATATTCGTTTTTTTTTTCTTCTCTTTTTTTTCTTTCGGAACAAAGTGATATGTGTCTTAGTGAAATGAGTTTAAATGGTCCTACAGTATGATCATAATACGAACCAACATGGCAGTCTGTGTAAAAGTGTGGGAATCACCAAAGAATGCAAATGTTCTCTTTTAAAGTGTCAATAACAGATAGTAGACTAAAAACAAGCCAGTATATAGATAACTGAGCTTAATACTTAAATGAACTTGTGAATAAATTCAAAATATTAACAAAGGAGCAATGTGTATTCTAGCTAGCCTTGAATGAGTACTTAAAATATCTATAATTTAGAAGTTTACATATCGCAAGCTGAAAATATATATCCTACATAGATATTTCTTTTGCCAGCTTCTTGCCCGAGTAATCAGCCCCAGGAATGTGTTAAAATGTATACATTAGAATTAAATAAATTAATAACTATCTAGCAAATAATAGTCTCATTGTTATTACCGCTGTTATCGTCGACATTACTACCAGATTGTGTCATCAGCTGGACTTGCTGTTTGTAATAAAGTTCTGACATCTGTGACTTTATCTTCTCTTGCTCGATTGTATAGAACCGTTCCAAGTTAGCACAAAATTGACTTGACAACGACTGCCAACCACTATGCCGGGGACATTTCCGTTTATCGTTAAGACAAGTAAAGGTGCGATCCTGCTCCTCTAATTGTCGCAGATCCTGAGTAAGCATAGTCTGCCCTAATTCAGAATCAATGAAGTCAATCCATTCTTCATCTCCGAGTGTAAGCTTAAAGTTGTAGCCACAAATATCTCGTTTTGGTTTGGGCTGCTTTTTCTTCTTCTTGGGCCGTTTAGATTCTTCCTCAATTTCACCATTGAGCAAGCCCTGTTTTATTAATTCCTCACTAATGAGTTTGGCCCGTTCTTTGCACTGAGTAATGAACTGCATCTTGAGCTCATTGTATTTGAGCTTCTCCTGAATACCATCTATTTTTTGTTGGAGCTCATTTACGAGCTTTTTATCTGTTTCAGAAAATGCTGCTTCAATCTCTTGTTCTGAAGGAAGCAGATTGGCAGCTGGGAACCTAGCTCCTAGCTTGTGAAATTGCTTAACTGACTTGCAGCTATTAACAAACGCAGCTAGTTGAGCAGGCGTTAAAACATTTTGATCAAACTCTTTTTGTGTGGTCGCTTTCTTGACAAGATCCCTAAAAAATTGGACACCATGATCGGGTGAACAATATTTCGAGATAGGCTTGGGGTTGATATCACCTTTAACGTGCTTTTCGTATTCAATAGGAAGATCACAACCAGGTAGCCGACATTTTCGTTTGAATATAGATGTGAGTTGCGTGGATTCAGTACATTTTGGACAAACGTACTTGATCAAAAGCTGGGCTTTTGATTCCGTTAAATTAACACATGATCCATGAAGCCATTCGTCACAGTTGTCGCATGCGATCATCCACTTACCAGTGTCACTTTTCCGGCAGATGCAGGATGAGTTGATATCATCACCATGGAAATCTTGATTATGATGAGATGAATCATTTGTCCCATTAACAGCCTTCTTCGATTTTTTGGAACTATCAACTGTCTTTTTCTTTTTTGATGGGGGTGCGATGTAGTTGTCAGGCTCTGCTTCACTGGCATGGACACTGGAATCGATATGAACTGAGGGACTAGAGGTTGATGAGTTATTGTGTTGTTTCTTGTTATCGTTACTTTTTTCCTTTTTGATTTTCTTTGATTTTGGTTTTGGGTCTGATGGAGCCGACCCGCTTGATACACTAGCCTTACGCTTCGAAGTAGGTGTTGAATTATTATTTTCATTAGATTCATCTGCTGGGGATGTATTTGAGGTATCAAAACCTGAATCTTCAACTGGTTTAGCCGTCCCTGCTTCTAGGGAAGGTCCTGTAGAAACAGCGCCCACATTAACGTCTTCGGGTGCCTGCCCATTGATTCCAGACATATTGGAGTCACTTACTAATGTTTGATCCTGTTCATTTTCAGTACTCTCAGTATGAGTAGCTACTTTTGCGGCTTCTTTTATTGCTCGCTTGGAAGTTTCTGATCTCGGCCTACCACGCGCTGATTTCTTCACTTTGGAAACTTCTGGATGTAGACGCGGTCTACCCCGCTTCTTCTTACCATCGACACCATTAGATTGACTAGATCCATTTTCTGACGCGTCTGGTTCCAATGATAAATTGCTTTCGGCAGAAATGGCGGCTGACTTGGACTCAGTTTCTGGGAAAGAAGAGGCTATTGAGTCTGAAGATGGACGGTCCGTCAAAGCTTGATATGAAAGTGGGTTTGCAGAAATCTCCACTAATTGTCTTATTGAAGATGTGGCACTAGGTTCATTTTCTTGATTCTGTACCTCTGCTAGTGTTGGATGAGGGGTGGAAGAAGCTGAATGATTTAGTAAGTTGTCAAGCTTTAGATCGCGTTTATTGTCACTGGTTGATTCTTCACAACTTTTATCAAGAGAATGAGCCATAGAAGTTGTTGAATGAGTGGAATACGAAGATATCTCAGGCTCCATTTTGGATATTCAAACTCCGTTCAAATGCCTTTAAAAATCGGTTTGGCGGGGTGTTTAATCTTTATTTTTAGAAAAACATGAAAATTGAGATGTTCCAAACCAGAAAATAGAAAGGTAAAAAAAAAAAAAAAAAATAAAAAAAGTACCCAGCTTAGTCATATCATTATCGGTATCAGTTGTCTAATGATTGCCCATCCCATCTTGGCTTATGATAAAAACATTTGAAAGTCAGATGAAATATCTTGAAAACTCTAGCCCACCAACGATCATAGATTTTTCAATTTGAAAATCTTTATAAGAACAAAAAAACTAAATATTCAAACATGCTATACGAAATTATAAACCTCTATTGCGACGGAATGAGGGTCTGTGGTCGTTGTGATGATTACCATTGAGAGACAGTGAACCCTCTCTAACCCGCGACTTCTCAAGCTCAATAACACCCTCAATCTTATTCAGTGCCATCTGCAGTAACTCCTTGCGTTGCTGCAGCTCAACATGGCGTTTGATTTTTGGATCCTCCTTAGCAAATGCTTCAATCTGTTGATGGGTCAACTGAGTTCCAAGCCTGTTATCAAGTTCTCGAGGAAAGTTGTAGTAAAAATCAGAGAGAAGTTCAACATTAAGAAACAAAACAGCAGTTTGGGTCAGCTTGGTAGCCACCACATCAAGGAAGATTTCGGGACAGTAATACTTGTTTTCCTTAGATTTGCACTGTCGCGACTTGATTGCTGCCAGTCTCATCTTGATAATATCGGCTCTATCTCTAAGAAATAAGGCCTCACGACCTTTCGCAATCAAAGGCTGAGAAAATCCAAACATATCAGAACCTTCATGAAGCGCAATTGGACCATTCTTTCTCGTACTCTCAATGAACTTGAAGACTTGATTGAGCTTGTGTCCACCAATAGTTTTCTTAATCTTGTAGAAAGCATCTTCGCATTGACGAAGCTCTTCTTTTAGTAAGTTGTATGAGTGCTCTCTAGACTTGATCCACTCTCTGTCCTCAACATCGACTTCGTATTTGTAAGGCTTGATACAATTTTCAACCTGGTCGGATGTAGAATAAAATCTCAAATTAAGAATACCGGAGACAGCATCATCAATAGTTTCACGTGCAAATGGATGGTTTCTGAAATTGGTGCTGTCAACAAGGTGCTTCATTTCCGAAGTCAGAGCTTCGATAACCAGATTGGTGGACAATCGGCCAATACCAAGCTTTGTTAAGCTGGATGTGGAAGCATCGAGTTTTCTTAACCAATAAAGATCGTTGGGATTAGCCTTTGGAAGTTCTGATAAAGGGTGTTCATTAATATGAACATCGTAAGCATCCTTATAGTCGATTGGCTTGTTCCAGTATCTCTGTGCTAAAAGATCCAAAACTTTCTGGTCCAATTCTGCTTTCAATAGGTTGCGAACCTCATTACGCCCAAACTGAGTGTTAAGCTGCTTGAAAGCAAGTTTAAAGGCATCAACAGATCCAGCTAAATAAGTCTCTGGAGTCAAAATTCTGTCGTTATATTCCACTTTGAATTGGTAAGAAGCTTCCTCTAACTCTTGTCTGATAGCGATACTTGTGGGCTGTAGACTAGCTGCCATAGTCTTTTCTAAGACTGTCATAAGCTTTCTTCGAAGTGAGTAGGTTCCAACAGTACAGTCTTCAAACTCTGGATGCTGAGAAAAAAATGCCTGCTCAGTTTGGGAGACAAGAGATGTAATATTGGAAGTTCTTCTAAACAGACTGGCCGATGGGGCTTTAGTAATGACACCAACATATCCCATCTGAAGTGGATAGTTGTTGTCATGTAGAATTTGGTAACCTTTATTGGAGTCCACTAAATCCATCTTAGTAATGACACCAATGGTACGCTCGCCACGAGGGTCGATGCGACGACTTGCCTTTAATGCAGAGGAGTTAGCCATATCAACATCTGCAGAAGAGATGGCCAAAATGATATTGGGAGATTGAATGTACTTTTCACAGAGTAAGTTGATCTTTTGCTTCAAAGTCTCAGGCTGGTCAGATGCGGCAACTTGAATGAAACCAGGTAAATCGATGAGAGTGAGATCAGGGACTGTGGGAGAATAGATGCGAAGTTGAATAGGCTCATCAGAAATTGCCTCAGCTTCAGGAACGGCGAGGTTAAGATCTGTCAGAGTCTTTTGAATTTGTGTAAAATCAGTGATCTTTCCGAGACCAAGAGCAGGAAATTCACCATACTCAGCGGCAATATTAGGGGTATTAATAAGAGTGAGCTCTATAGGTCGGCGAGTAACCATGTTAGCTCCCTTTGGTAGAAATTCGTGACCAACAATAGCTTCTAGTACTGAAGATTTACCAGAGGATTGAGAGCCAATCACAACAATGGAAGGCAACTGGATCGTGTCACTTTGATCAACCTGTTGCAAAATGCCTCTGATTTCAATCATTTTTCTGGTGAGGAGCATAATTTGGTCGTCTTTAGCATCATCATCAAAGTCACCTGCAAGGCCAAGTGCACCTCCAAAAGCCGCCGCTGCAGCTGCGACAGTCGACTTGGGATCATGACCACCATCATCATTTTGGTTGGAATTAGGACGCTTTACCTCATCTGCGGACTCATCAGATTTGCTGTTTGTTTGAGCTTTTGATTTTAAAGAGTCGAACCATTCGGCAAAATCAGGAACTTCGATTCCCTCTACAACTCCCTTTGCGCCGTCAAACAGATCAGTTGCAAATTCAGTAGCTTGTGAGAGTTTGTCAGATGTATATGAAGAGACCTCTTGCACTTTGTAATTTACATAAGCAGCACCGCCAACAATAGCACTACCAGCAGCTGTCATAGGAAACCGCATAAATCTAATCACTTTCGATGGACCGAAAGATAGTGCTCTTCGAGAAGACTGCATGGTATAACGACTAACATTTCGAGTAAAAGGACCTGGTCGGATTCTAGGTGAGAGTGTTGCTCTGATAAGAGTGGATCTGGTGTGGAATGAGCGCTGAGATAGGCGAATAGGCTGGCTGGCATTGATTTGACGTTCCAACGTTGAAAAAAAGGGCCCAAGGCGTGCAATTTTCAGAGCCGGCCGTATCAGACGCTGCGGTGAAACAGATACCTGTTTTGACGCTACTAGGCCAAGTCCAGGCATTGGTATATTGACTATGTGATGGTGATAAAAGGTTACGAAGAAGGCGAATGTAAAATTTTTATGGTGTGATAGGGGAAGATGAGTTTGGGAGGTGAAAATATTTGCCTTCATAATAAAACCAGATAGAAAAAAATATTAAAAATATCGACAAACGTTATACTATGACTACCGCGATAGCTCTTGGGGCCTTGTAGGTTGGAATGCTTGGGCACAACAGTTAAAAACTGATGCACTGTTCGATATCGTAATCGAGCATACCGTGTCTCGCAATAGCTTCTGGATCGAATTGTACAATGAATAGATAAATAAAAATGAATTCTAGATGAGCTTTTTCAGCTTGAACATGAAAACTACACAACATTATAAATACAAAGCATATGACAAACAAAAATGACGGATAGATAGATGAGCTTTAAAACTCCTTCTTTTCTAAAGGATTGTAGCGAAGGAACTTCTCAATCAAGTCGACGTGAGTAAGCTGGACGGGTTAGTATATTTGAAGAAATCAAAAAGGAATCAACGAGATTGTATAATCAACTTACAATCATACGGCGGCAGCAGTATCTCTTCAACTTGAGCTTATCTAACGCATCACTTCGATAAAATTTTAGTACCTAGTCCCAAACATCGCCATACAGGGCTCTACTTACCATTCAGTCATGTTCTCGTCTTGCAAGTAAGTGAGATAAGTCTCCCATTTATCACCGACAACCTAACCGTTGGATTAATAACCAAACAAAGCATATATGGAATGAGTAGTTATACGTACCTTGCCGCAAGAGAAACAACGAACAGGAATAATCATTTTGTGAGTGTCGTGTGAAGAGTGTCTTTTTCAATGCTTTTTTTAAGCGTGTTTTGTTTGTGGATGGAAGTTTTTTGCAAAAATTTGGAGGTTTTTTTTTTCTGCCTGTACTGAATATTGACCCTTGCCCAACTCCCAGCTGACATAATATTTTCTGGTGAATTTTTTCTTCCCAAAATTATTTGAACTTGTTCTCTACGACGACCTTTTAATTTTTTTTTTCTTTAATTTGAAAATTTTCCATCAACACCATTAGTGGAAACTAGAGTAATGGATAGCGATAGTGATAGAAGCAAGTCTGTGGAAGAGTCGAAGGTCGATCACTTGTCTGAGTTTTCAATCTCAGAAATCACCGGTGGTGTTCTTCCTTTCGTCAGACCCATTTTCACTCCATCAAAGAAGTTCATCATCATTCTTACATCACTGGAGCTCCGCGTGTACTTATTTGCGACTAGACAATGTGTGAAGAGCATTCCTCTCGATACTACTGATATTGTCGACATCTACCTCAACAAGGATGACAAGCTGTGGGTCGCCCGTAAGACCGGTCTGGTTTCTATTATTGATCTCGAATCAAAATCTATCGAGAAAGAGATTAACTTTGACATCCCCATAATTAAGATCATCGACATTGTTTCTGAAGACCGATTTATCTTTTTAGTCGGTAAATTGAAAAGTACCATTAAGATTGTCGATTTGCATAAGAATATTGACGAAGAAGCCGAATCTTTTGATACTCAAGTAATTGCTTCTGTTAAGCACTCCCGCGGCTGGGCTATTTCGCACTCTGGTAAGTGCTTCGCTCTGAGTAGCTTGAAGGACAAGATCGAGACTATTCATGTTGGTGGTCTGGACAATGATTACAAGCTTGCTGGCGATATTGCCAACGTGCAAAGAACTCGTTGGAGTGCCAGTCTTGCTGTTTCCAACGATGGAATTCTGGCTGTGGGTTCCTTGTCAGGTGTCATTGATGTTTATTACAATGTTTTCAATGATTCTGGAAAGCACTCTCAACCTCATGCACTTAAGTGGCACATTGATGCTGTTAGCGCACTGTCCTTTTCTCTCGACAACAATTACATCATCTCCGGTGGTAAGGAGCGCGTATTGGCTTTCTGGCAACTTGAAACCAACAGAAGTCAGCTGCTGCCTAGACTGAATGGTGATATTCTTTCTATTACTGTTGATTCTTCTAATGAGCTTTATGCTCTGTATCTGAGCAACGGTGAGATGATTGTGCTCTCTGCAATTGATTTAATGAGTAGACTTCAGGTTGCTGGCCTGAACGCTGATTTCGTCAGACTTCCAGCACGCAAAAAGTACAAGAATGTCGAAGACAACTATAAGGTACCCGACTTTACCGCGCCACACTACATTAACCCATTAACTGGACATTCTTATATTCCCACTGCCAGTGGATCATCGATACAAATCTACGACACAGTGCAAGACCAACAAGTTTCCACTTTTGCTATTGCCTCAACGATTCAAACCGGTAAAGTTAGAGTTGAAAAACAGATCACAGACCCTAAGGTCAAGCATGTTGCATTCACCAAGGATGGTAAATGGATGGCTACAGTTGACGAGTACCTGCCACCGCAATTGGAAGGACTTCTTTCTGCCAATGACAAGCAGGTTAACTTGAAGTTCTGGAAATACAACCAAGCAGACGGAAAATGGGCCCTAACTACCAGAGTCGCTTTCCCCCACGGCAACGGCAAGTCTATTTTGGATATTGTTTCTGCTGATTCTTCTTTTCACAAGGGACATGCTTTCTTGACGTGCTGTGAAAATGGTGGTATTAGACTATGGAGACCTGAGGTTTTGAGAGAGATTCAGACTCCTAAGGGCGCTAAGAATGCTGCCCCTACAAGACACATCTCGTGGGCTGTGCGCAAGGTGCTTCCTCCTCTTGCCAGTAACTCTTCAGGCGCCTCTATTGCTTGGTCTTCCGACAGTAGTATGATCATCCTGGGCTTTGAGACTACCTTATACGTTGTTGATGCTGCCAGTTTTGAAATTGTCAGAGTACTGCCCAACATTCTTGGCTCTCGTGTCAGATGGTTAAAGATTGTCGACAGTCACTTAATAGTGCTAGCGAAGACTAGACTGGTAGTTTATGATCTGGTCAACAGCAAATGCAAATGGTCTATAAGATTAATTTCAAACCAAAATGGTGGTAGACTCATTGATGTCGACCCTTCTAACGGCCTGATTGCTCTTGCTGCCAACTGCATCAAGCTACCTGATTCTACTCTTGAATCGCGGATATTTTTGTTATCAACTGAATCTCCCGTCCCTATTTATACTACTACCCACAGTGTGCCTATTTCTAACATCAGCTATGTTCCAGGATCCTCGACTCCTAAGTTCAGACTTTTGGACACTAACTCCCGTCTGATTACTCTCCAATCCACTGCTGATAGCGATGCTGATGCTGCTGCCCAAGCTGATATTATCGATGGCTTTGAGGCTTCTCTTGGTGCTCTTTACTCCAAGCAGCAAAGTAAACCCGTTGTCAAGGCCGTTGATTTTGATTCCGTTACTCATCTTGTTACAGTCGATTCTTTCGATGATGTGTTTGAGGACTCAGAATTGGGTGTTGCTAGCATGAGTGCATTGTTTGATAAGGTTCTTGGCGTTTTATCCGGACCTGCTCCCTTAAAGTAGGCCTTTGTATTTAGGTTGTAATTAGATGTAAATTAATCAAATAGACATGATTGAAGAAGTTTTTTGCTTGATAGATAGATATAGATAATCAGTTTACGTTTTTCGTTTGAATAATTTGTTTTTCACACTTATATACATGTAGTAAAACCAACTCGATAAAAAAGGAAAATGCACACAATAGTAATAAGAATAATTCTCCAAAATATTTTTTGGTGTTCATGCACAGAGACAATATTATTATCACATCATGATCTTGGGTCTGTGCTATATCTGAAATGATTGTATTTGTAGTTGCGCAAACCCAAGAAAATGAGAACTCTTCTATAAGGTGAATTGCTTTATTAGTGAAAGATAACTTGGTATCTGTGCCAGGGATGCCCTAAGTGGATTTTGTGCGATTTTTAGTACTTGAAAGTATCAAGTCTGTATAATCTGAACCAGACTGCAGGTTTTAACATGTACTTTTATGCTGCTGATATTATAGCCAGCTTTTTATCTAAATAAAGTATTCTGAACTTAACTGTTCTTTTCTAATCAGGTCTTCAGAATTCCTTTTAATAGATGTCTAGAAGTAAAAACTTTTAGTCCTAAAGATAAGACTCATGTTTATCAATATAATATCAATAGCTACATTGAAATTCTTACCAGATTCGTGACTCCAACCAATCGTACTTTTTTAGCAGTTCGTGAGTTTATTTTTCTTCAGCGTTTAAAAGTCATCTTCTGGGTTCCCAGTTTGAGTAGAAGTATAGTATGAATCAAGATAGAGTTAGTACAGGCTTTTATCTACATATAACTAGTGTTCCAGACCACTTATTTCATGTTTAAGTAATAGCCAGGATTGCTAAGAAAATCAAGCTTGTGAGATAAAATGAAGACAAAAACTATCCTTTTTAGAATGAGGGTCCTGATATAGCATGTTTGTGCTACGTTAAGGGATGCCGTGATAATTGGTAACAACTTAATTTTGGAACCAGTGGTTTACTCCGTAATTATTTTAACATCAAATGGTAAACCGAAAAAAAGAGAAAAATAGTTTAGATTTCTTTTTGTCTAAAATATATCCTTTATGCACGTTTTGCAAAACATAAAATAGACCTGAAGTATGTTACTTGTGTGATATTGATCAAAAATCTTTGACGATAAGTTTGTTCTCAGTTAGCTTTCAACTAGTGTTTATCAGAGTTGCAATTTGTTTTGTAAGTTTTGAAAAATAAAAGACTTAGACCTTAATATATTTTATATAATACATAATATATACCTTATTTTTCTTATGTTCAGTGTTATTCAAAGTTAGTCTGAGTTTTGTTTTACTCTTTTTAAACAACTTAGATCGTTTGGGAATTTGAAAACTCTATCGGGTGGCCAATCATGGTTGTCTTCTGTCACAATTGGTCAACTGGCATTGAAAGAAAATTCTCGTTATCTTCTTATTGGTCCAAATGAAATTCAGGAATTTCAAATTCCAAACTTTTCTGAACCTTCCCACTCTTGTCGACATGTTCTTTCTTTCATACTTTTGCAGGTCCCATCTTATCCATCCGTCATCGTTGCGTCTGTCTCAACATTAAATCACCTATAGTAATACCCTGTTGAACCGAAAACTCATCCTGGGAAGTAATACGTGACTGAATTGTTCATTGTTCAATTTAGTTTTTCAATTTTTTTTTATTTTTTTAAAAAAACAAATCACAGTTTCTTCTGTCTCGACATACCTAACTATGGCCCCAGAGAGAACCATTATGGCACACCGGCCCTCACAATCAGCAGCCACTAGAGATCCCTACACTATTATGATGAAGACAGAACCTACACAACACACTAGATGGCGTTCCTACCCACCCATTCGGCGACTGGAGCCAGCGCAGAAGAAGGACGAGTCTACATCATCCCCACCGATTCAGCCCAGTAGTCGACGTGACTATGTAGCTTGGTCAAAACGTGAGACCCATGCCCTTGTCCAGTGGCTCGAATTAGACGATAACTTCAATGCAATGAAACGAAACACGGCGCGTATGCTCCCAATGCTCTCAAAACACTTGCAAGAAACCGTTCCGGGGTGCTTTAAGACCCCCAAACAATGTGATCACAAGATCCGGAATCTCAAGAAGTGCTACAAGAAAGTTCGAGTCAAGCTCGCTGAGTCAGGCAGGTCTTACGACACCACTGATTCCAGGTTACGTGAAGAGCTTGTAGATCAATTCCCATATTTTGAGCAGTTTGAACGCTTCATGGTTGATGATCACATTGTTCGACACTTTCCTTCGGCTTTGCTCAAGCTCGCTGCTGATGGCGGCCCATCCAAGTCTAATAATAGTCCGCCTCGCAAGGAGGAGAGCGCCGACGAAGATCATACGGTTTCTGACAACAAGTCTTCACCCTCAGTGGTGCACAATGACAAGAAAAGTTGTCAGCATTCTTCAATCATAATGGCCCCAACGTCGGCACCTGTACAACAACAGCCAGTGGAATCTCCGGTCCCCACGCTTGCACACAATCAGTCTCAAATATCGCCCATGCACACACCGCAATCAACAAGCACCACGCCGGCCAATACTACTAGCCACGAGTTTCCAGATATGAGCAGGTTCAGATCGATCAGACCAAAAGATGGCCCGGCTCAATGTCCAATTGCACATCATAAACCGCCACTAGCCGATACACAGGAAAGCAGCAACCCACACTTGTTTAATCCTCATGTTAATAATATTAATGGCCATCACTACAATAATACGCGATCTTCGGAGTCCCAACTTCAGGACTTTTTGAGCTCCAAACAACTATCTCATCATATTAGGCAGCAGCAACAACAACAGCCACAGCAGCCACAGCATCAACAGCAGCAACAGCACCATCAACAGCAGCAACAGCAACAGCAACAATCACAGCAACAACAACAACATCAACAGCAGCAGCTGGATGAAAACTTACGTGGGGAGCCAGATTACAAGAAGCAAAAGATCTCATCTGCACCAGCGTCTAGTAACAACGCGGCAAACCAATTTTTTAACTTGTTCCCACAATCGCTCAACATGGGTAGCAAAGGATCACTTTTTTCAGGACTGCCCGAGAATATATCCAAGTGCCCTGTAAAGATGGATGAGCTTGATCTGGGGCCCAAGTGCCCGGTTGGATTAGATAGTTCTGTGGGGCTGTTTGGCCCCCATGGCAACAACTTTGGGGCGCTTGCGTCTTTGTCACAGATTGCAAAGCCTATTGGTGCGCCAGCATCAAGTTCAAATATGGCAAATTCAGGCGAAATTAATGGAAACATCAATGGTAGAAACGGGCCCGTGGAAGAAAATAATCCGCACGGAACTCTGTTGAATATTTTAAAAATGATGTCAAAGAAGCCGAACGGTGTGGACACCGGCAATCTGTCATCCGGGTTAAGTCAGCAGCTATCCACTAACCCCCCTACAGCTAGTTCTGAAGACAGTAAGGGCGATTTACCCGAATCATCGTCATCACCCCAGGAAACGGCCCAGATTCTTGCTGAGCACATCAAGACATCGCTTGCCAAAAAGGAGGCTGTGAACCGTCAGAAATTGTATTTGAACCACTTGCAACAGCAGATTCAACGCCACACTATGCGGGCTGAGATGCTTTACAATAATGGCCAAGTCTCGCGTGCCTCCAAAGTGATGGACAAGATTGACGAACTTGAGCTCGAGCTCCATGAGGTTTTGTCGCGCCCACTCAATCAGTTTTAAACAAAATAAGAAAAAAAAACAAAAAACCTGGGGTATCCTCAGAGTTAACAGATAATCTACCAAGACTTTTTTTTTGTAAGTAAAAAGATTATGATTAATGGCTGTACAGGCCAGCGATATTCACGACTGGATAGAAATAAGCAATGCTATTTTTGTAACGAGATATAATGAATACATATAATATAAAAATATCACCAAGAATGGATAAATAACCAATCACCTTCCAAAAGAAGAAAAAAAATAAATAAATAAATAACACAATAATATACGAATACATATAACTCACTCAATAAAAAAAAATTTAAAAAAAAAAAAAAACTAAGCAGAGGATAATGGACACCGAAATAATTGACTAAAACATGGTGTCAAAGGGCGAATCGCTAGTTTGGCGGCGGCGGTAGCTCCGGCGGGCCGTGTCATCGGAAACACCATTACCAATCTTAGAGTGCTTAAAGGTAAAGCCAATAAAGGCCCGCGAGGGGAGTGGCACTCCGCGCTCCGCCAGGTTCTCGACCTGTGTACGCTTTTCCATAACCTCCTTGTACTTGGCCATATCGGCATCGTTTGAGAAATCATCAAAGTAGCCAGCATCAGTGTCCGAGTCAAGCTGGGGGACAAATGGCGGCGCTGAGCTGCGTAGGGTTTCAAAGTCAATGTCGGAAAAGTAAGGGTGTTGTTTGATTTCGTCAAAGCTACGGAACCGCTTGGCAGGGGAATTGATCAATTTCTGGACAAGCTCCCATGTCCGGTCGCTGAAAACGTAGCGACCATCTTCGTATTGGGGTCGGTGCAAAGTTGTGGTCCAGTTTTGCAGGTTGGCATAGGTCTCGTCGGTGGTGCTACCGGCAAAAGGCGGGTAGCCAGCAAGCGTTTCAAATAGCATGCAGCCCAGCGACCAGTAGTCAATGGTGTAATCGTAGCTGCGACCCTGCAGCACCTCTAACGCCATGTAATCCGGCGAGCCCACAACAGAGCTTGCGTAGTTAATATCACTCTGGCGCAGCGACCGGTACATTTTTCGGCGTTCAATGACCGAGCGGTATGGTACCTGCATATCCTTAAGCGCATTGAGCTTGATCTTCATGCTCTCGACACGCTGTTTAGAAATGGCACCAGAAGCCAGACCAAAATCCGTGAGCTTAATGTGGCCAGTTGAGTCAATTAGGAAGTTTTCCGGCTTAAGATCACGGTGGATGTAACCAAGCTTATGAAGTGCCTCAAGTGCAGAAAACATTTCAGAGATGTAGAAGCGTGTGTGACGCGGGTTCAAAACACCTGTGTTATTGAGTAAAGTACGATAATCACCACCGGGGACAAACTCCATGGCTAGGTAGACGTTTTCGGGATCTTGGAATGCATAGAGTAGCTTGACCAGCCAGGGAGACTTGGAAGCAGTGAGGATATCACGCTCAGTAAGAATGTGTCGAATCTCATCAAGCTTTAGCAGGAGTTTCTTGTTGAGGACTTTGAGCGCACAAACTTCCTTGCTATCGGACTTCTTTGCAAGGTACACCTGACCGTAACCACCCTGGCCGACCTGGGTCAAGATTTTGAAATCACCATATTTGAGCTTGATACGGCGCTTTCTCAAAAGCACTCGCTCACGGCCCGTGTAAGAACGCCATTGGCTCTCGCGTTCCGCAGGGTCCTGAAGAACCGACAAGCTAGTCTTAGCTTTGGCCAGTCGCTGCTGGCGCGAATGCACATAAGTCATCATGTCAAAATAGTAATCAAAAAAGTACAATTGGGCAACATCAACAAGCCGCTTGACCTTGGGGTCATTGACTCTTTGATAGTCCTCAACACTGAGCTCTACGGGTCGACTGACTGTTCCTGTGGCATTTGGGTTTTCGTTTTCCTTTCCGGCTCGCATAGGCGAGACATCCATTTTGTAGCTCATTGGATCGCCAGCAGGCAGCTGGCGGCCGGCATCGACGTTGAGGTCACGCACACCAGAGATCAGCATGGAGTCATCCTGCTGTTGTAGTGGCTGTTGTTGTTGTTGTTGTTGCTGCTGCTGCTGGCGGTACATTCTAGTGGGGGAACTGGCGCCTGAACGCAGAGCATTGAGTCCATCAGTCGCAGCATTGATGACATTGTTGTTTCTCATTGAAGAGAGAAAGCCGTTTAATCTAGACGGAGAGGTGGATTCACTAGGCATGGTTATTGCAATTGAAGCTGGTTGACAACGATAGTGAAGGGTGGGGTTGTAAACAATAGAAACAAAAATAAACAGTAAACAAAAAAGAAAAAAAAAAGATAATATAAAGAAAAAAAGGTCCCGAATAAGTGAAGTGTTTACTTTTTAAAACAGCAAACTGGTTTGTTTTGAATTTTTTTTTTTCCCTTTCTGCTAGAGGTACTGAAAGTCCAAGGTTTTCCGATGTGTTTTTTTTTATATAAATATATTATATTCTAAACCTGAAAAAAAAAAAAAAAAAAAAAAAAAAAAAAAAAAAAAAATTAAAAAAAAATAGATTAAGGGCGGCTGGTTGGCGTTTCATATTAAAACGAGGAAATTTTCAGGTTTGTTTTTTTGTTTACGTTTTTGCCAAATTTGGAAACTATTGTTTTGAAGACAGAAGTTGCTATAAACACAATTATGTAAATATTATGTAAGCTATGACTAAATCCATTGCTGCGGCCAACAACTTTATGGTTGAAGCGACGATAATGACGCCTTGGAGTTGATCCCTTCAGTCATGTGTCATAGCTAAAAGAAAGATAAATGGTTTAACAGCAACGTCAATAGGTATGAATATGTATTTTTTATATAAATAAAATCGTTGAATAAAATAAAATATCAAAATCAAAGAATGCTTTGTTCGGTCAGAGGGAGGGTTATATCCCTCGAAGGTACAAAAATCCTTATAACATTAGAGTATATGCATAAAGAGCAAATGCACCACAGCAGAGTCCCGACATGCCCATCCAGACCACAGAGTTTAGAGGCAGCGGCCTGTACATTGCGAGAACCATATCTGCTGTCCTCTTCTTAAAGATGCAAAAGTCATATTATTAGACTGTATAAACTACACTGTTTCAGCTTTCCTCTCTCTTAAAGCATAGTCGGGGCCTGCGGAGGAAGGGGGTTGTTGCGTGCTTCCAGAAACTCCTCCTTAATTGCCTTGTCCTTGGCGGCCTGTTTTTCAATGGCCGTTTCATCCAAAACTCTAGCGAACGCCGGCTCATGGTAAGTGGTGTCCTCGGGATCATCCCAAGTCCGTAGCGGTGTTAATAATTCGTACTTGTTGGTTTCCTCGTGCTTTTCCATTATTAAAAACTCGCAGTGACGCACATTGCGGAAGGTTTCAAATTTTTCATAGGTCCAACGGAACCACTTCATCAGAAACACTCTGATCCAGATACCATGCGCAACAAGCACCAGCACGTTAGGAAACTTGTCATTTGTAAATTGACGAAACAAAGTCTCGTTGAAGCCGGAAATTCGATCGTAAACGTCTGCCGCTGACTCACCATTCGGGATTCGGTAGAAACTGTAGAAAGATGGTTAGCACTAGTCCTACTATCTGCAACAACAGCAAAAAAAAAAAAAAAAAAAAAAAAAAAGAAAAGCCTAAGCCCTTAGATGTTCAATTCATAAAGAATCATGACACATACAAATGACCGTAATGGGCGCGTTCCTTCCAGACGCGGTTCATTTCCAGGGGACCACCTTGAAAGTTGCCAAAATCCTGCTCCCGTAATCTAGGTTCCTGGTAGATTTTGTGCTGAATGCCGTTTTCTTCCAGAGCTTGCGCAATACCCTCCGTTGTTTCCCGAGTACGCTTATAAGGAGAGGTGTAGAACATTACATTGTCATCTTGGTGTAATAGATCGACTAGTCGCTGTCCGGCATTCTTTGCCTGCTTGTGGCCAAGCTCTGTGAGGGGGATCTGGTGGTTGGGTGTGTATGTGTTGACAGATTTGTCGCCTATTTCAATGTTAGTAAACGATAAAGAAGTAGGTGCAGTGCGTAGCAGGTTTGGTTAGTCCGGTCGTTTTGTACATACAGTTGCCTTCAGATTCGCCATGTCTGATTAGGATAATAAGCTATAAAGAAAAAAACGTCAGTTGATATAGTCGAGATGGAATGGAATAAAACGCAATGATTGCAGAGAATGAAGAGAAGAGAAGCTTACCCTTGGTCGTCCCATATTGCTTCAATATGCGTCTACAAGATGAAGTTGAAGAGAAAGATTTGGTAATGAAAAAAAGATTTGTCACAATGACAAAATAAAAACGTAAAGAAAAAGAATAGAAAAACAAGAGATGGTAAAGAAGAACAAATATTTTTGCATAAAAAATAAAGTTAATATTACGGAACAAAAAGAACAAGCTTAGCAGAGATTTAAATACATCAAATATACGCAAGGAAACGATATATTGCCATCTCATGGATCTTAAATCATCTCAAACACTGATCGCAGAGCCTTAGGCTGTTTTCCTATGTTTGCTGGTCGGATGACTAACGACCGTACCTGGGAGCATCGGGGGATTCATAGATTGCCTCCTACCCACTCTTTCCCAGCCTACTTCTTTTGCGTCTTTTCTCTTTTATCTTGTTGTGCACAAATTGTACAAGGTCAGCGCCGGCCCACAAAAGCCAGCCATAGCCAGTATCAGCTGATCCTTCTCAAGACACACACTATTGTCATGTACTCAAGACGGAATACCGATGGCCTCTGCTCTTACTTGATCTCTAGTTCGTTTTGCAACTTGCTCTTATCGGGAAATGGTAATTCCGCTTGTTATACACTACAATGATCTTTATCTACTTAAGTTAATTATGAGATCCCTCTTCAATAGCAGCACCTACCATATCCAGCTTGATGGAAGCTGCATATCATGTGTAAACTTGATTTGATGTTTTGTCTAATGATATCATGCTGGCAAGGCTGAATGAACCCCAGTTTCACATGCTCGCGTTGCAAGTTAAACCTGGGTGGCACGCTATGGCCATTGCTGAGTCTAGATTTTTATTATAAATTTTTATTGCCACAACAGATTCACTGTAACAGATATAACTGAAGATGTTTGTAATAGAGTCTGAAACCTTCAACTTAATTTGAATGAATCATATTAATCACTATAGATATCAATAGACTCGAAATGGGAGACTTGGCTATGTGCGTGCCTCTGCTTAGATTTAAATCATATACAAGTTTGCAAACCTTCTTTAAAAATCGTCTAATATGCATTCAAAAAATAAGCAGATAGAGAAGCACAAATGTTGGAAACCCATCTGTAAGGCCCAGAAAAACTGTGTTGAACAACTTAAAGAAAAGTGAAGATTTAATTGTTTAGAAGGTTTCTTGGAAATAATATTGGAACCAAAAAAAATTGTATTGCTGAATCATTACTGAAAAAGTGCCTATTTTCACCTGACTGACATATTCTCATCTTCAATGCCCAGTAACACACAGACATCCATGTACGTGCGGGGAAAGTAGATTCTGCTATCCTCCATGCTATAAAGGTCCAAAACGGTGCGCTCAACCTTACTGAATTCAACTGAAAATAAGCGCGAAGCGTCCTGAGCAATCCGGGTTGCAAGGCGCGGAGATGCAAGCTTAAACAGGAAAGAGTGGAAATCCATTGATGCTGATGGCAAAAAGTTATCAAGCGTAAAGGAAAGATCCGCAAGTGCCTCTTTTGTAAAAACAGTCTTGAGATCATCAGAAGTAGAGTTTCCAGTAAGCTCTTTCAAGTAGGGCGCAAGACCTGACTTTGTCAGAAACTGCTGAAGTAGGCGTTGAACAAGGACTTCCGCAATTTCGTCCATTCGACTGTCAAGTTGGTCGATTTTATATTGTGTAAACATGAATAGTTGCAACGAAAGTTTTACAGCGTCAAGGCAGTTAATAGTAAAAATCTCTGACTCTGTATCAGGCAAGTCACTGGCGATTCTGTTGCAACATTCCAGATAAGGCTCTGTCAGATCTTGTACAATCTGTTTGGTTTCAGCGTCACCTTCAGGAGAATAGCGTACACTAGATTCGTACGATTGAAGAACACCCTTAAGGTCGCCAAGCACATCGGTCATGAAATCTGGAGGTTGTAGGTCTGAGTTTGGAGCCACCAAAAAGTGTTCTTTAATGTCAACAATCTTTTCATGCAGACACTTGTCAAATTGTCGCATACAAAATTTCTGCATCTGGCCAAGGGTGGTGATTAACGCTGACTCCGGCTTCAAAAATTTGGAAAACATGGAGGAATAAAAATTCAGCTTGTCTGAGAGCTGATAAATGACACCAATTCGAGTTTCGGCTGATACAACCTGTTCGATTCGAAGTTTAAATGGCTTCACAACACCGCTAGTGATAGTGTCGACTAAACTGTCAATAGTTTCGGTAGGATCTAATGTCCAAAGTAGCTCACCAGTCGCCGATTTCATTTCGCTACCAAAAAGAGAAGAAACGGTTTCCCGTTCATTGACAATTTCTGAATGGATCCAGGCAAGAATATCACCTACATACCGCAACGGGTCAAAAGCATAGAAATCGATTGCCTTTTCATGGGCCGTGTCGGTAGTCAAAGCGTTAACAAATAAGGTAGTAAGGCTGCGTTGGCGGGACTCAGAAAGAGTTTTTAATGCAACTTCAAACTGAGCGGGCCGTTCGGACAAAACTTTGAGCGCCTGACTTAACTGTTTCTTTGAAGTTTGGTCGTCGTTCTTGACAGTCTTGAGATCCTTTTGTATTACAAAAAAGAGTCGATCATAGGCCTGGTCCATGTACGTTGACATCTTGCTCATGATCTCAAGACCTAGTTCCTGGTTGTCTGTGGCCAGAAGAGCATCACAATCGGCGTGAATCTTTTTCACCTTGTTCAGAACGTCGAAAAACTGCTTGTCGATGGGATGACTAGACGAGACAAGAATCTCGGCTTCACTTTCCGAGATAACAAACTTGGCCTTGAAAGCTGCCAGAATGGCTTGCTTAATTTTGATATTGTTTTGATGTTCGATAAGCCCCTTGGTCTCTTGTACTGCTGACTTGGTATCGTTATCTGCTTTATTGACGAGATTTTCCATGCCTTCAAACCTCTTGTTGAGAGTTTCAATCGTCTGACCCAGTCCTTCCAGACGATTAATAAATTGAGAAAACTCTTTTAGGGCTGCTCCATTCGCTTTGATTACATCTGCCTCAGTGTTGGACCGTAGGTGTCGGCGCACTTCACCGGTATTCTTGTCAATCTTCTTGTCGAGTGAAAGAAGTGCCATGCGAATCGAGGCGTCAGTGTACGAGGTTGACATAATCCCGGCAATCTTTTGAGAGAATGCATTGTTGGGACGAGCCAACGGTGTAGCAGACGACTCTACTCCAAAATCTGATGCTGCCATTGATCAATTAGTCGGTGATGTTGACGAAAGGTCGATGGGTTCAAGCTGGAAACACTCCAACGCCATGAAATTCTCATTTCATAGGTGTCTTTTTTATCACGTGAATGATTTTCCACATACTTATCCTTCTACAATCCAGCCTATTTTTCTTAGTTCAACTCTTCACAATAAACCAACTTTTATATTTTTTTATTCTCAAACTTTCTATATACCAAATAATTTACTTAGATATTCAAGCTCTTTTGGGTAGCAAACAGCTTGATGTTGACGTTAGCACCAAAGTCCTCAATTTGCGAGCAGAACTTGTCCGTCTGTCCAGAAATAAGCAAGTTGTCGTATCTAGAAGGCTCCTCGGGGAGCTTGAAAAGAGTCTTCCACTCATCCTCAGGCAAGGGATCCTTGCCAGAAGCAACACGAGCAGAGTTCTCAAGAGCTCTCTTGTGCTGCCATTGCTTGATCTTTAGCTTCTCTCTAGCCATCTGTCTCTGGTACCAATTGTAGCTGCCCTGATCGGTGTGGAAACCATCAATGGAGTTGAAGATGCCCTCAATGTTTCTCTCCAAGTAAGAATCAATAGAGATATCAAACTTGTCAAAGTTGCTGGCCAGTGATGTAGGATGAGTTTGGCTGGCATTCTTCTTCTCAAGAGTCTGTAAGAAAAGAGTAACGAGGTGTGAGTTCTTGATGCTGACAGGGAGTTCGTCGAAAATGTTGCGGTAGGTTAGGTCGACCTTCTGTAAGTATTCAGTAGAGAAAGAGCCCTCCTTGCGGGCCTGGATGAAAGCCTCAGAAAGACGATAGGCCTTGAGCGAAATGCCGGACTCGGTGGGGTGGGCGTTGTCGTACAGCAGGAAAACAGCGTTGGGGTTGGCGGCTTGCAGGTGCAGCAAGTTGTCAATAACGGTGGAATGGAAGTATCTGCCAAGAGCCGTGCTGGCAAAGTAGCCAATGGTGTTGACGTCGACGTTGACGGCCTTGAGGTGGCTGAGAATATCGTTCTGGTACTTGACAATGCTCTTTGATCGGATGCCAGCGCTCTCATTGTCTTTGATAGAAGCAGGGTATGAGAAGGCGTGAGTGACATTCAGGACGTTCTCAAGGTCGACACCAAGAAGCTGGCCAGAAACGAATGACGGAAAGCCATCAGAAGCAGCCTTGATGATCTTCAAAACCACGCTGGAGTCGATCTCAACCTCAGTGGTGGTGGCAGGCGCCGTGGGGAACTTGGGGGCTTGCGTAGGGGCAGGATTGGCGCTGTAATCAAAATAACACTAGTTAGAATAAACGCAGAAAGACAAAAAGGACGAGTACAAGATAGAAACATACTAAGACTTGGACATTATATGTAAGTTATACCAGGATGACGGCGATGAATGATATCTTCGTGATGATGGTGCTGAGACGGGCGTTCTCTTTTTTTTTTCTTGAGGTTTGAAAAAAATTTAGAAAAAAAACTTTAGGGTTCGGGGTGTTCCCAAAGCGGATGTTACAAGTTCAGGGTAATCCGGACCTAGTCCTTAGGCGTGAAAATTTTCATTTTTTGATTCTTATCTTGCAGTCTTTTAATTTTCTTACTTTGACTCATTCTGTCAACATCACAAACCCCTAGAAATCCCATTTTACAACAATGTCCGACAAGCCTGTTGAACAAGTCACTGAACAATTGCAAAAGACCTACCTCGATGAGGTGACTGGTGAGCAGGTCTCCAAGTCTGAGCTCAAGAAGCGTCAGAAGGCTAGAGAGGTTGCCAAGAAGAAGGCTGAGAAGGCCGCTAAGAACCCTGCTCCCGTTGCTTCCAAGAAGGCCAAGGAGGAGGAGCTCACTCCTAACCAGTACTTTGAAATTAGATCTCGCCAAATCAACGAACTGAGAACCACCAAGAACCCCAACCCCTACCCCCACAAGTTCCACGTCTCTATTCGCATTGATAAGTTTATTGAGAAGTACGCCCACCTTAAGCGCGGTGACGAGCTCAAGGACGAGAAGGTCTCTATCGCTGGCCGTATTTTCACCAAGCGTGAGTCTGGTACTCAGCTCAAGTTTTACGTTCTCCACGGTGAGGGCAAGCAGGTTCAGGTTGTCGCCCAGGCCTTTGGCGAGGAGCAGCTCGACTCTGTCCATGATCTCCTGAGACGTGGTGACATTATCGGTGTTACCGGTTACCCCTTCCGCACCGCTCCCAAGAAGGGTGGTGAGGGTGAGCTCTCTGTCTTTGTTGAGTCTGTCCAGCTCTTGACCCCCTCCCTGCACATGCTCCCTACTGAGCACTACGGTTTCAAGGATCTTGAGTCTAGATACAGACAGAGATACCTTGATCTGATCATGAACAACTCTACCCGTGATCGCTTCATTACCAGATCTAAGATCATTTCTTACATCCGCAAGTACTTTGACTCCAGAGACTTTGTTGAGGTTGAGACCCCCATGATGAACCTGATTGCTGGTGGTGCCACTGCCAAGCCCTTCATTACCCACCATAACGATCTGAACATGGATCTGTTTATGAGAATTGCTCCCGAGCTTTACCTCAAGGAGCTGGTTGTCGGTGGTCTTGAGAGAGTTTACGAGATTGGACGTCAGTTCAGAAACGAGGGTATTGATCAGACCCACAACCCCGAGTTCACCACCTGTGAGTTCTACCAGGCCTACGCTGATGTTTACGACCTCATGGAGACCACTGAGCTGCTTTTCTCTGAGATGGTCAAGGAGATCACCGGCAGTTACAAGGTTGAGTACCACCCCGATGGCCCCGAGGGCAAGACCATGGAAATTGATTTCAGCAGACCTTGGAAGCGTTTGGATATGATCACTACCTTGGAGGAGCGTCTCAATGTCAAGTTCCCCCCTGGTGACGATCTTCACAGCGACGAGACCAACCAGTTCTTGCAAAAGGTTCTCAAGGACAACAACCTGGTCTGCTCTCCTCCTTTGACCAACGCCCGTATGCTCGACAAGCTTGTTGGTGAGTACCTTGAGGACACCTGCATCAACCCCACCTTCATTTTCGGCCACCCCCAGATGATGTCTCCTTTGGCCAAGTACCACAGAGACATCCCCGGTCTTTGCGAGCGTTTCGAGGTCTTTGTTGCTACCAAGGAGATTTGCAATGCTTACACTGAGTTGAACGATCCCTTTGACCAGAGAGCCAGATTCGAGGAGCAGGCCCGCCAGAAGGACCAGGGTGACGACGAGGCCCAGCTCATTGACGAGACCTTCTGTGAGGCTCTTGAGTACGGTCTGCCTCCCACCGGTGGTTGGGGCTGCGGTATTGACCGTATTGCCATGTTCCTGACCGACTCCAACTCCATTAAGGAGGTTCTGCTTTTCCCCACCATGAAGCCCGAAGTCAACAACTAGATGTGATCCCAAAAGAGAACAGATTTTTTTTTTTTTTGAATAAGAGAGGAACATTTGGGATTAATGTTTATTTAATTGTATAAAGTATAAATATAAAAAAAAACCAGATTGACAAAAAATATAATTAATTATTTGTGTAAATTTTTTGTTCTTGAATAATAAAAATGATGATGATGATGATGTACGTTTCGCCCGATGCAAGGCATAGACGATCTCTACTAGGGCAATCGGGGATGGGAAAAAGAGGGCCTGGCATGTGGATAAGAAAACCCCAGAAATGGCCAAGAAATGGGATTATACACAAACAAAAAAAAAAAAAAAAAAAAAAAAAATTTAAAAAAAAAAAAAAAAAGGAAAGTGGATGTGATACCGTCGGCCATTGAAAGCCCTTGATGACACACACGCACACACCCGGGACCAGGTTTGGTGGGCCGGCTCTCCTTGGTATGGCAACAAGAGGGCTCCATTGACGAGTGACTCAAAAGGGGGAAAGAGAGTCCTCCCAACGGGGGAAAAACACTCAAAACAACAAGTTATTTGACGAATTGGACCACTGCGACTTGTCTGTTGTTGTTGTTGTTGTTGTTGTTGTTGTTGTTGTTGTTGTTGTTGTTGTTGTTGTTGTTGTTGTTGTTGTTGTTGTTGTTGTTGTTGGGTTCGCTTGATTAGATCACCTGCATGCGGTTTATTTTTATTTTTTTTATTTTATTTTTTATTTTTTGGTGGTGGTCAATTGTGGATCTGAGATTTCTCCCGAAGCCCTCCCATAAATATCTCTCGCTCATTAAGAATTCCCAGCGCTCCCAAACAGGTCCCTCCTTTGCGCAGGCAGTCTTATTGAGATAATTGGTGGAGATAAATGTTTTTATTTTTATTTTATTTTAAATTTTTTTTTTTTCCCGTCATTTTATTTATTTAAAAATATATACATATATATGTATACTGTGGTATAACTTGTAGATGCTAGGACAATAGATTATTCCATTTGCACAGGCGTACTGTGATTGAATACAACACCCGGCGCAGGTTTTGGTTATAAAGAATGATACTCTAGATTCCCGTCATAAAACTGTTTAGTTGTCTGATTTCATCTTGTCTGGACATGACGACATCTTGTCAGTAAACTCCTATGAAAAAAAAAATAATTTTTTTTACATAAAACTCATTGCTATCAAGTGCAAGAAAATAATGAAGATTGATAATTCATATTATATATATATATATATATATATATATATTGTATAAGTTATATTTTTAAACGATAGAATAATATTGAAAAAAACATTTAACGTATTTTTTTTTTTTTTTTTTTTTTTGAAAAATAATAACATATTGTTAGTTTAGGGATTTGGTCTGTCAAAAGTCCATTTTCTTTTATGCGGCCTGAAAAAAACAAAACTGGTGGCAATCAAACGTTGATATAAAGTGAACAAATAAAAAATCAACCTGATAGTATATTATCAACTAAATAATACGATAATGATAAGATAATAAATAGAAAAAAATAAAATAAAAATTGGCCACCACAATCAAAAACAAAAAAATTCTTTGATCATGCTGCCCAAACCCCTGCTTTTGTTTTGGAGTTGTTTTTTTGTCACACGAACCCAGTAAGAGATACCCATTAACCACGCAATCATGATGAGAAAGAGGGGACTCTAAAAAAATTTAAAAATAAAAAAAAACCTTATGGCATATGGCTTTATTGCAGAAGTAATCAGTATCTGCCATTGTGTAGTCTGTATCGCTTGGCCTTGCTCGTTAGATCTGATTTAAGCCTTTTTTTTCTGACTAGTACAAAAAACGACTAGTCTTACTCAGGGTCATGGGCAATTACGACAGAAGGCTGCTAACACTGATTTTCTTGCGTGGGTCACCACTCTCACCGAGACCAAAGCCATTGTCAACAACTGGGACAAATGTCAGACGGGGCGGAGTGGTTATTGCCACCTTGGAAATTGCCGGTGAGCTGTAAGCAGTGACACTGCTTTGGCCGGTGCGGTAGTAATAATCATGGTGTGCATGCCGCGATAGCATCTGTAGACACCGCGTGGCGTTCAAAACCTCCTCGTCGCTGTCATAGCCCGGGCCGTCGCCAGCCGAGGCCCCAGTAGAAACCCCACCTGCAAAACCCGCAGGAGAAATAGAGGCACCCTTCCCACCATCATACGAGCTGTAGCCGTAAATGCTCTTGCTTTGATAATTGTCGTCGTGTGGCGGGGTCGGGGGAGTGGTATTTGAAACTGGCCCGGTAGCAAGCGGAGCCGTTGGCGGTGCCAGTAAATTTGGCTCCATGTGGGCAGGGGCCAAGGGCAGTAGAGCATGAGCTGTCAACGGAGACATCAGGGGCGGAGGGTTCAAGTTTTTCTTCTTTGGTTTTTTATTGGCAAAAGCAGGAGCCACCTGCGTGCTTTGGGACATGGTCACCGGAGAAGCCGCACCCCTAATCGGCCTATTTGGGTAATTTTGGTACATATGGGCCGCGGGGGGTGATGCTTTGAGCCGTTTGGGTTCCTCTACAGTACCCGAAGATGAGGCGTCAGACGTCGCTGAGCGTTTGCGCTTGCGCTCCGTTGTTGTCGCTGCTGATGCCGCAGCTGCCCCGCTGCGCCGCGAGGGCTTAATTGGCGACGAAACAAGCAACAGCTGGCCAAAGCCAGGCGTCTCCGGTGTGAGGCACTCGTCGGGGAACGCTGGGCCAAACACGGGGACTAGTGCGTAGCGGATGAACCAGCAGGTACGCTGAGCAAGCCGCTTTGCAATGTCAAACGGCAGCCACGTGCCCTGGATTTTGAGAAAGCCACCACGCACGCGGCGAATAAGCTGCTCAATCTCGGGGGGCGAGTTGTCAATAAGCTTGACAATATCGGCTTTAGTATGGCCAGTGGCCTTCCAGAGCCCGGTAATGTGAACGTAGCCCGTGTTGTAGTCCCAGAGGATGGGCTGGCCATTAATGGTAGAGTACTCGTACACGGTGAGAAAGTTGCGCGGGTCAACAGACGTGGCGTAGCGTTTGGTCAAGATATCGCCCGCCCGCGGAAGCATTGCACGCTGATCAGTGGGGATGGACGCGATGGCGTCGGGAGAAAGCGTATAGACGGGGTAGTTGATTGGGTGGTCACTAGGGTTGAATTTGGCCGAAGCGCGTTTTGGTCTCGGCATGATTGGTTTGGGATTAGAGGTGGGCCCTGCTGGTGCAGTGGTGGCGGTGGGCGGCTTCAAGGATGTCGCTACTGGTCGCGACTTTAATCGGGGATTACTGGCGGACGATGATGGCTGTAGAAATGAAGGAGAGGAGGAAAAAGTGGGCGTCACTAAGGAGTTGCTGGTTGGCTTTGGATGAGGAAGCAGTAAAGATTGCGGTTTGGTTTCCTTTCTGGTATCAGTTACAGTGGCAGCTATCGGCACCATTTGCGAAACTGGTGTGTATGGGTGCTGATGGTCAGGGGCAGACGGGGCGGTCATGGCTGATCTGTTGGAAAGGTTTATGCTTGGATGTGTAATATGCGATAAAGAGCTATGATTCATGGCGATACGTAGCTAAAAAGGAGCTGGCCGTCAAGTATATAAAATGGAGTCCTAAATGAGGAAGAAAGGTAAAGAAATATAGATAGATATATATATAGCTTGATAAAGATGGGAAATCCAGGATGCCACAGTGTATTTATTTAGAAAAATAAAAATAATATATTTTAAAAAAAGAAAAAAAAGGAGGTTTCAAAGGGTTTTTTTTTATTTCCATTTATTATTATTATTATTATTATTATTTTTATTTTTTTATTTTTTTCGTCTCCATGACCGTCTATCATCACCGTCATCGACGACGTTGCCGCCGTCTGGGATGAGAATTTTAAAAAGAAAATTTAACACAAAAAAATTCACAAAAATCACAGAAATCACAAAATTCACCAAAATATATATATATGTAAATTTTACGAAAGCAAATCCCCCGGTGTTGACTCTATTCCATAGCCGAAGGACAAATGGCTCTTCCAATAAAAAATCAAAACAATAAATGAATAACGTCGATTACTGAAATGCTTCTATTGAAAGCATCGCATATTGACATAAAAAAAAAAAAAAAAGTTGGCACCCAAGTGCCCTAAGTCGTTACTGGCTGGTAGTTGAAACATTGTTGTTGGTTTTACTGGCTTCTTCTTTTATTCAAGCTGGATTTTGACCCTCTCGAGACCTAACCAAACCATCTTTTGATATTGGATAGAAAAAAGAAGAAAAAAAAAGCAATTATACTTGTTAACCTTGTTTTGTTTAATTTGGTTTCTTATTGGTTTAGTGTTAACCCAAATGTACAACCCCTCCCCCTCCCCCCCATGTTTTGCATTCTCTGTTGGTCTGCGCATACTAGCCACATGCTAGGTTTGCTTAACCAGTCCTCGACACCGAGACCACCGGAGGAATCCCCCTTGGACAATAAATAAAAATTTAATTAAATAAGTAAGTACAATATATTAAAATAAACAACATAAATAACATAAATAAAATAATAAAATAAATAACATGACACAAATAAAAACTATCGTCGTCATCGTTTATTCTCCTTTAAGCATCGGCACAAACCTCGCCAAACAAAAAAGAAAGGGCCTTGCTTACCCCCCTTTTTTTTCTATTTTTCCATATGAAGACTTGTGCCCGAACCTTGTGTCACAGCCATATTGCACCCCCGCCCCGAAATTTGAGGCCTTTGCATTACGTTTAGAACCGTGGGGCTGATTATACTAAACAAAAAAAAAATTTTCAAGCTCAAAGCAGTATATTACAAAACTCGTATCTATTCACATTCTATCATCGGTCTCTTCACATTTACAGATGTTCTGTGACACGCCGCATCCATCAGCGGCTTACGGATAAGAGCCCCTCCCCTCCGTTGAACCACGTTTATTTGTCCAGCGTACTCGTACCTTTTTCCCGGTACGTGCTCACCGCAGGAATGTTGGCTGGCACTCGCGTCTCAGCCGTGCTGTATGGACGTGGCTCTAGTTGAATCAATGTGTGGAGAGGCACCACCATCCATGGCGACCGATCCTGTGGCACATTCATAAAGTATGCATAGATACAGCGCAGCACTGCCTGGTGCGTCACAATCATAATATTCTCCTGACGCTCCAGCTCCATGATAATTGGCTCCAGGCGGGCCACAACGTCACGGTACGACTCGCCACCACGGTACCGATACTCGTACTTGTTCTTATCACGAGCCTCAAAGTCCTCGGGAAAGTCGCGCTCAATCTCCTCGTAGGTCATGCCGTCGCACACGCCAGCATCGAGCTCATCAAGTGCCTTCCAGTGCAGCTTTGGATACGGCAAGTACTTTGCCGTCTGCTGCGTCCGCTTCAGCGTACTTGTCCATACCGTCAGTGGCCGGTCGCCGACCGCGTCACGGACCAGCTGCGGCAGTTTCTCGGCGTACAGCTGGCCACGCGGCGACAGACTTGAGTCACCGCCAAGCTTGCCCGTCAGGTTGTACTCGGACTCACCATGGCGCGATAGCCAAATACACCGGCGCTTGATATGCAGATTCATTACATAGTAAACAATGCGTGACTGGAGGTACGACTGAATGCGGTTGATCACGACCTGAGTAGATATGTTAATGATCTTGACATAGGTCAGCTCCTGGTCGTCCAGCGTCTCATAAACCTCCTCGTACTTCTTGATCCTCTCCATAAAATCCTTGGCAGCCTCCTCGGGATCCTGACCAACATAGTCAGGCGAGCTGGTCTTAACGTCCATAATGTTGTTCATGATTAGCTCCTTATCATCGCACCACGATTCGACAAAAAATGGTTCAATGTCATGCTCAGCTAGCAACTGGCGTATCCACTCGCGGCGCTTCTTGGTTGAGTTTGTCGCGTCCAGGATACCAACAATACCTTGCTCCTCTTCAAACCACTCCATCATATCCTTGACAGCAAGCTTGGCAGCCTGAAGTCTCATACGCTCACCCTCGGTATTGTGGATGTCGAAAAACTCGGCGCTGGGGTGAGCTTCCTCGAGTCTGCGGTAAGATCCAACGTTGAAGGACTTGGCTTTAATCGAAAGCCAAGACAGGTACCGGACAATCTTTTGCGCCATAAGCGACTTGCCTCTTGCAGGCAGACCGACCCTGAAAATTTAACACTCTGTTAGTATGTGTATATTGTGGTATGTCATACCCCTTGGATAAATCCCCCATTTATAAAGCGATGGCGCTAGCAATATTGGTGGTATGTCCTGTGGAGTCGGAATAAATAAGGGTACTTACATGACGACGCAAATGCGCTGGTGTTCGCTCTAAAAATAAAAAGAGATGTTATTAGTCATGATCATAGTTTGCATGAATGAAAAGTACTCACGTTGTTAATAGTGTAGCCGTTTGCCATTTTTCTCAAGTGCTGTGGTGGTTGTACTGAGAAAGAAAGAGAGAGAAAAAAGAAGTGGAGTTGATTAAAGATAAGAAGGAGTAAGAAGGGACCTCTAACAATTGGTTCAAACGTTAAAAAAAAAAAATTTAAATAAAAAATTAAATAAAAAAACTAAATAAAATACAATAATAAAAAAAACTCATGTTCTTCTTTGGTTCTGCCCACAGTATCAAAATAGTACTGTTCTTTGGCAGGTTTGTTACCCCAGGACTGCGTTCTACGCAGACGCCACTCCACGGTCTACGCCGGGACCGCTCGATCAAAAAAACAAACCCGCCCGGTTTTTTTTTTTTCACTGCACCCCCCTTTTTCATTTTCCCTGGCGCTGCTGCTTTTGGGCTTGAGTGAAATATTTCACAGGTTCACCGCCGTTGCTTTTTGAGTTGTTGTTTTTTTTACCCCAACGGACGCGCGCATGGGGACTTTGCATTCGGGAACTATTCACGTTAAGGTATGATATTATTTGTTGTCCTTACTTGAGACTCAAGACATGAACAATATTCATACACATTAAAAAAAAAAAAAAAAAAAAGCTCAACAACCCTACAAAAAACAAAGGCACACCAAAAGATACTAAAATCCAACATTCGGATGACCATTATGCCGTTCTTAACAAAAAATATATATATCTCATCGTAGCAAACTTGTTAATTTTTGTTTTATTTTTTATTTTTATTTTTTTATTCTTAAACCTGTTTCTTCCCTGTTAATCATGCCGAAACCATCAGGAGCCTCTATCACTGTCACGAGCACCACGCGTCGTGGTGCGGCCGGCGCCCAGGACCCTATTAATGGCCAACCCCAGGATGGCCAGGACCCTCTCGCAGAGCTCTCGCTACTGTGTCACTGGGATTCACTACCAGAGTGGCGACGCGACAACCATTTCATCCATAGCGGCTACGTGCGAGAAACAAACTCACTTAAGCGCTCGCTACACTCATTAACGTATCTTCATAATGAGACGGTTAATATATATACACACTTGATTCCCTCGTCGTCAGTGATTCTTGGTTTGTCTGCGTTGCCCATAATATTTGGGCTCGGTTTGTTCTTTGAGGATGAAATAACTACGGCGGAAACTGCAGCAAACAATGTACTCCACAAATACATTCAGTTCTACCCGTCTACCGACGTAACTGACGCCATTAGTGCGGGGATCTTTCTACTTGGGGTTGCAACCTGTATGGGCTTGTCGGCCATTTACCACACATTAACCTCACACTCACACGCCGTGGCCTCCTTTGGCAACCAGCTCGACTATCTGGGCATTGTGGTTCTCATCGTTGCTTCCATGGTTACACTTACGCATTACAGCTTTATTGATCAAAGCATTCTCTTTCGCAGCGCGTTCTGGTCAATCACGGGGGTTCTTGGGACCATTTGCGCTGTTGTTTCCGTCAAGCCCAGTTTCCGCACGCCAGAATGGCGCCCCTTTCGTGCATCCATGTTTGTGGCCTTTGGGTTTTCTGGCGTAGTCCCCTTGCTAGCATCGTGTTATTTGTTTGGCACTGACAGTACTTGGTCACGCTTATCGCAAGGATGGCTTTTGACTGAGGCGGTCTTATACATTTCTGGTGCTATTCTGTATGCCTTGAGAATACCTGAATGCTTTGCGCCAGGTAAGTACGATTACTTTGGTCATTCTCACCAGATCTTTCACGTCTTCGTCGTGCTCGCCGCTATCTGTCATGGCAAGGCCCTATATGAGTCGTACAAATATGGCCATGCGGTACTTTTGGCCGAAGCCGTGTAAAATCCTTATTTCTACTTATAAAAGGCTCTAATTTACATGTAGAGAAAATATGCTTTTTATTTTTGTATTTATACGGAATGAAATTCTATAGCTATAGGTCAAATTTTATGGGTTATCACAAGTATAGTTATTTATTACCACACAATCTGGTGGAAGCGGGTATCCACTTCCTTTTGATCCTCAATAAACTTGAGCGTGCGCTCGAAATGCTTTTTCGGGGAGTCACTGATAGAAAGGCCGCCGTTAGGGTTAGAACTGACGCCATCAAGGTTACGCTGAATCAGCTCAATAAGGCCAATGATGAATTTGACGGAAATCTGCTCGTTGCCACGCTCAAAGTAATAGAGGCATCGATTGAGGATTTCAACAAACAATTCAACCGATACCGCTACATCCATACACGCATCAGCAACCCTGAGAGCACGTTGCAGGCACTCGAGGACTCGCTTGCCGTCTCTGATACCGACAACCGTTGACATTTGGTCCTCGCTCTCGCCCAACGCAGGAATTTCCACTGCCCACCACAAATGGCTCGCCAAATAAACGGCCCGGCACTGGTCTGGCTTCTTGAGTAGCTTTGAACCATAAAGGGCGCACTTTGACGCCAGTGTGTCGTAGTTCTCGGGACTGAAATTCCTGCTACTTTGTAGCGCGCTGGCAATCAAGCAAACCGCTTGATACTGACTTCTGGAATCAGAAATCTTTTCTTCGTAGATAGTGAAAGCCTGTGCGTAAAATTCGTAGCTGGCCTCTTCGGACCCAACCTGATCAGCGATAGTGCCTGCTTCAACATAAAGCCGCAGCGTCTTGTCCGGTTTGCCTACTTGATTGATGGCAGCCAGAACAATTTGCAAGAACTTGAATGCATGAGCAAGTTTTAATTTAAACTCCTCTCCTTCTTTATTCTTGCCAATGACACTAATTCTCCGGATCAAACGCAACAGTTCCGTTACCAGAGCGGGGTATGTAAATCTAACAAATGACTTGCCTTCCACAAGAGCCTTGCGTGCCACTTCGAGAAGCTGTGACTGTACATCCACGTCTCTATTGTACAAAAGATGTACAATCTTTGATAGCTTGTTTTGGTTCGCTACTGCTGCATCGGGTAAAGCCTGGTCGCTCTCAGCAAGCTCTTCACCGGTTGCATTCCCGAGAATTAAATCGTGGACTTTTGCTTCAATCCCGTTTATTCCGTTGGCTTCATCTCCGGTATCCGTCTCCTCTACAATAACCACTCTAAGAAGTTTAAACAACCCTGTAGCTTCTTCAATCGACTCGATTCGCGTCTTTTTTACATTCAGCATCAAGTTTATGATATTGGATGCAACAGCGTTCCGTGTATCTTTTGATTGGCTCTCCAGCAAGGGAACAAAATTGGCCAGCCGTAGCACCGTCAGGAGCTTCGGGTATGACTGAATTAAAAGCAATAAAAGTTCCAAAACATTGGCATTTGTGGCCTGCAAGGAGTCGTTATCAGTTTCAGATGGTGGGTTTTTGACAAGAAATTCGAGGATGGTGTCAATATTTGCAGTTCTGCTTGGATAGCAACATAGTGAAAGTCTGGATATATATACACACAGCGCTGTGATATTTTCACTAGGTAAATCGGGACGTTTGCTCAAAAGACTAGACACATGGGTCCAGAAAATTTGAAACAAATCTATATTTGTTGGAATGCCCCTGTATCTTTTTACTGGCTTCTCGGTTTCTGTTTTATCTGCTTCCCCTGTAGAATTAGTTTGATCAGTTTTGTCAGTACTGCTGGTGGTCTCCTTGATGTTATCATCTTCTGTTGTTTTATCGTCACTAGGCTCTTCTTCGTCTGGGTTATTGTCAGCTTCTGCCAATGCGTAGTTCGAAAGCCTGTCAATTAGCTTTATCAATATGTTCTTTATGCTGGCGTTTGGGCTCAAATTTCCAACAGCCTCCAAAAACAGGTCAAGTGTATGCAAGTGAAATTCGTCGGGAAATACTTGTGTTATTACGTCTAGCAAGTACTCCTGAGCAATGACATCTCGACACTGCACAACCTGCTCAAGGATTGCTGGTAGAATTGACTTCCGATAATAGTTCTTGTCAATGCCATCTAGCTGAGAGAGTCCAACCAGCGTTGAGCCTACCACAATTTGTAGCTCTTTCCGCTCCTGTGTCCGCTTTTCTCTGTCGCGACTGTGGCCCTGGTGTTGTAGCCGGACCCAGAGCTTGTTCATCTCAATGAAATTCGTAATAATAAAGTCAATTGACACTTGCAAGTTCCCCTCAGGCCCATCTGAGTCACCAACAGGAAGATGTTCTCTTGAGCTTTGCATTAAGTAATATCGCAAAAACAGACCGCGCAAAGGGTGCTGTACACCGCGGCACATTTCCAACATATCTTTCATAACTTCTTTTACTGGTGCATCTGGAATAGCCATATAGACGGTTCCGACTGTGACCATGAGATATAATCGGGGGATAATATTCCCTAAAGCATCGGTGGTTGTTAGTTTAGAGTCTTGCATTGATATATCAGTACGAACATACCCGCGTATTGAACTAACTCGTACAGATCAGCTAGCTGGTGTGAACTGTGATTTTCCTTGAGATAATCTGCTAAAATACTCAATTCATCAAACACAGATATGTATAATTCATAGTATTGTTTGGGGCCCAAGCTAGAAGCTCGCAGTTCAGATAGAAGTGTCGACGCATGCTTGAGAGCATCCATGAGCTTGCCTTTGGTGTCTAGGCATTTCTGCATTAGCACACCTTCCTTTCTGATTACGGCAAGGCTCTGGTTCAATTTTAATCTTGACTCATCTGTTGATATCGCTGCCATGGTATGAAGTTACTTTCGTGGTGGCGAGCTTTAATTCTGTTTTATTTTTTTGTTTCGATTTCGTTCAACAGAGCGTGGGTAGATTAGATATGCTGATACAAAACGTCAAAAACTACATAAGCTTACGATAGAGGAAAAGTTCAGAAGATGATCGGTGTTGGCTTTTCGGTAAGTTACCCTGAATCCGTTTTTTTTTTTTTTTTTTTTTTTGGTTTTTTTTTTACAAACGTAAAATGGAAATTCCCACTTCTGAAAATAGCTGGCATGGCCAGTATGGGATTGAAGAGATGACAAGTAGTAGATACTTTTACGATTATTTTCAAAAGCCAAACACTTCTTGAGCTATAGCCGCAAAATTCAAATAGCTGAGGTTATTAAGTAAAAGCAAGGGGGTCATTAGAACTTTTATAAAAGTTAAATAATAAAATAAATAATAAGTACATAAATAAATAAGCGTGGTCTTCATAAACAAACTAAAAACACAGATACTAATACAAGCCACGAAGTGTCATGTATACAGGGGTCTTAGCCATTCTTTCTTGTTCTGATGCAAATGAAATGGGTCTGCTGGCAGTTCCACTTTCCGGAAGCGACACAGAACTTAGGTTTCTTCTATTATCAGGCACAGAATCGAGAGACAGGCCTGGAACACTGACAATAACATTCTCATACTCATCCTTAGAACCTCCAGTACCAGTAATTTCTGGGCTCTGATATTGATGGGGTTCAAGACCAACAGGCATATTTGATCGTGGAAAAAGTGAACCAAGCACCATGAGAGGAGTCTCAACGATGATAGGGCTGTTGCCGTTGCCGTTGGTTGTGATGGTAACCTCAATCTTGTACTTGCGTGAAATAAAGCACGACTCAAACGTCGGGGGAAGCCACTGTGAAATCTCAGAAAGCTTCAAGGGAATCATAAATTGAGTAGAGTAGGAATTTTCAGACTCGTTATCCAAGTTCCAAAGATTCTGGTATTGATAAGGGCTCACTTGCAAAGTGCTAATTTTCTGTGTAGCAGTTTGTAAATTTGCTTTATCTTCAGCGCCCATTTTAGGGTGCATTGAGTTATAGGTAGAGTAAGTGGTTTCGGCAATGACATTGATGCTGACCTTTCTAATTTTGGGGGGAGGGGGCAAAGTGCTGCCCTTTGAGATTGGGCAGTAAGTAACTTTGATGGGAAGAGAAGTGGGAGGGGAGTTGTCACAAAGTGATAGGATAGGTGTTTCTAGAATAGATGCAAATAAGTTACCACTAGTGGTGCGTTTCAGCAAATTTTTTCTCACAACACCTTGAGAACTAGACTTGGATTTTTGTGGGTTCTGGTGGCTCTGCAACAATTTGCAAGAAGGTGTGTAAGATGGGCACATACGAATATATTTCACAAATTGTGAAAGAAACGGACTAGTTCTGCCTTTAGTCATTGGGACTCTCACAGAAGCAACCAAAGAATAAGTAACTCTGGCTGCTCTGTTAGGAACATCTAGCATACCTTCAGGAAGCTCTGGAGGAGATCCCAGACTAGGGGGTAATCTGTAATGTGAAGGAACTCCGTCTTTGCAGCAAGAATTTTCAGTAGAAGGAATCAGATCAGGAATCACCAGGTGGAAAGAGAAAGAGTACGTAAATCCAGGCTCACAAATATTATTCTCTGGTAACGTCTCTTCAGGGACAATATGATGATCAAGTTTAAAAGAACGCTTAACAAAGCGATCAGAAGTCCAGGAACTTTTCAGAGTGACTTCTTCACCCATTAAGTAAATTCCTATACTTGTGATATCAATACGTTTTCTGGGTTTGAAAACAATGGAACCATGCACAATATCACCAATGTCATAAGTAGTCTGAGGAGAATCCAGAACGATTGAAACCATATTTATAACGTTGGTTTTGTTTGGAGTTATAGACACACCAGGTGTGTAGTCAGGAAGAATAGTGGAGACTCGACTTTGTGTGCGCTCCAGATGCGCCGGAAAGGCGTGAATCTCACTGGCAGGGGGAGGGTGGTAAGAAGGCGGTAAAGTGTTAAGAATGTTCGTCATTATATTTAATAGAACAGTCAAATAAATAAAATGAAGTAATAGTAATAATAAAACAGAAGGCAAAGCCAAATGCTATCTTTATTAATCAAAGGAATTTATTTGATCAAAAATTTATAATAGAATTATGTTGGACTTGTTTGTGTTTATATAGCTTTCGATTCAACCCCAGTCTCCAGCTAATTTTATTCTACAGTACTAGCTACGCAAATGAGCTTAATTTGCCTTTATTTAAAAATTCTGGTCACTCATCGGAAAAATTGAATGTTTTTCCCTATTTAGGTAAGCATTGTGCGAAAAACTTTTTAGAAATTATGTCCGCTAACGTCAACACACAGCGTCTTGAAATCCCCTAACGTCAAGGCAACGCGCCTACCTATGGTAATGGCGGAATACTCCTTGTGAAATGATGAGTTAAAGAAAAAATTTTCTCACGCTTTTATTGATCCAAAAAAAAACATATATTTGAATAGCAAATAGATCGGACCATTGTTGGATGTGGTTACGATATTATCTGGGCATGGGAAGCCAGGACTCCCTCCACAGATCTTACTAGTAAGATGTTCGGAAATTTATTAATGAAGAGTACAAGTATCACCAAATAGGCCTGCTTATAGTACTAAAATTAAAAGTTGGAAGGTTGGGTTTCTATGTTGCTTTCCAAAGGGCTCTTTGGGTGAGTAAGAAAAAAGGATACGGCTGGAACTGTTTTACTTGCATGCACGTTGAAAGTGAGGCCATAAAAGGCATTATTTTTCCGTTCTCACGGCACCAAAATATCCACGAAAATTCACAAAGTTGAAATTTTTTTTACTCCATACAAACCAATAACCTGGTTAAGCATCTCCTCCCGTTTTATTTTTTTAAACAAAAGCATAAAAAACGGCTTTTTCTCCCCAATCATATTGACAGAAAAATGCTGGAAACGCCAATATGTTTGAATTCAATGGGCATCAAGGTTTCATTTGTAGAAGGCTTCAATTTCTTAGTTAATAATTACAATCTTCATGATGAGTTATTTCTAATTTCTATCTGGCAGGTTTTTCCCAGATAATTAAAAGTCGTTTGGATTTACAAAAATATAAGGATCATGAGTAGAAATAACAGAGCTCGTGGTTTTTAAAATCAGCAGATGCAATAACATGATGAAAACGTGATCCCATGAAATAATAACTTGCGAAAGGTTGTGGCAGGCTAACTTGAGTGTAAATAAGTACAAACTAAACCTTCTCAAACCTGAGTTAATTTTCTCGTGTTCATTAATCTGATTATAAATTTATTTGAACTGCTCATTTCAAGGAGAGTACTTAAGACAGAAATAATTTATGAGGAGGGGTGGGTCTATATTATGGCAGTCAGTTTTCTAACAGAAGACATCTGTTCTGAGACTCATAGTCGCACATCCATATTGATCATGTAATACATGGATATTTTCCTCTATCACCAGAAAGTATGAATTCCCGACTAAAAAATTTAAATTCCACTTATTTTCTTGCTTAAGAAGCAAATCATTAATGCTCAAATAACCAGTGATAATTATAACAGGGCTATTTAAAATTCCAATTGTAGAGCTTTTTGGACTATGATTTCCAAGCTGATATTCATAATGTGACTCGAGGTTTGGATGCAAGCACTGCACAAAAATTACCGTGTATTTATTGTTTACGCTGCCAAATATTGCCATTCTTGGATCCGATGAGTTGATGCTTTGTGCATATTTGGTTTTTTTGTCCCCGATGGTAAACGTACATAACACTAAAACCATTGGGCTTTTTTTTTTGTTTTTTCATCAATAAAAACCTTCTCAATATTGAAAAATGATCTGAATTTTCACTTCACATCACTTGGGTCTCATAGTTCAGGGGTCAGATTGGGTATTACCGATAGAAATCGATGTTGCACAATAATTTCGAGATAATTATATTTCAATATATGAGTAGCAAGTGGTTAGGTCATGTTAAACCTCCGAGTTTGGCCTTCAGCAAGTTGTAATTTCTCAAAATTTATTCAAAATATTAATATTTATTGAGACCAAACACTACATTTACTTGATCAAATTATTTTTGGTCAAATTAATAGAAATGCTAATAACTAATGGCTATTTGGTCAAATAATGAAGTGAAACCGATTCTGAAGCCCCTAAAAGTTAGGTTAAGTTCCCATATCATGTTATGATGTTATGTGATGAAATCTATTTTTATTATTGCTTACTTGTCCATATTTACCAAACAATAAGGATTATACCATCAACTACTCCCTCCCCACGCTTACCACCGAGCTTCATACCAGAGCAAGATCCGAGTTTCCCAAAGTTTCCTTCGTATCACCCCGTGTCAATTTTTATATGGCTCTACCTGCATTGATTCAGTAATTGGAGGTTCCTTATTCCCTTTTTACCTGCTGCACTGAGCCCACTACTTCCCCCTAATTATCCCTCCGATAAAGCCTTGGATCCTGTCTCAAATGGAAACTGGCACGTGATGTACGCAACTCAACAAGCCTTATTATGGATACGTTTTTTACTTCTTGGGACGAAAGATAGGAAATAAAACTCAAGAGAAGGGAACTGAGCCTGACACCAACCTTGGAAAGTTGTTAAAAACCAAACCCAATATCCGGACTTGAACCATTAGGCTAAATCTCTATTCTCCATGCCAGCATAATAGTTTCCCGGTATTATTAATCATCAAGGTAGTTTGCTAATTCCAGAACAAAGAAATTGGACAGGTATAAGCAGTTCAGCTTTTACTCTACTGGCTCTGTACTTGAGGAGAAAACAGGGAAGAAAAAAAGTCCCTACACGATCAGCTCCAGGTTTCTCCGGAAACTGGAGTCAAACTTAATGAACCCCTTGCCCATAGTTTTGTATTTTACATGAATTTTTCGGTCGGTTCAAATTTCCGCGCTTATAACCAGAGGCTCGCTACAAATATCCCTACACCGCAGTAGTTTTGATGTTATCAAATAGCTGCAATAGATCATTCAAAATAAACTGGTCATTATTGGCTGATTAGTTTTAAAGTCAATCAACCAACTGATAGTATTGAAATGGCTAGCCTATCAAGATACCGTAATCGCGGGTATTTTTAAAAAAATCACTCATGATTCTTACTCAGATTAATCGCTCTTATCAAGATTTAAATGACACCCTTACCAAAGACCTTTAGATGAGGTACAATATCTAATTAAGGTATACAGGCAAGTTTAAAAACCATACAAAAAGGAAAAAATAAAATGGTATCGCCGGTAAGGAATATGACTGATTCAAAGAATTTTTGATATTCTATTGATTATGTGTCTGACACCTGTAGAAAACCTATTTAGTCAATATTTGCTGAATCTCCCGATGACATAGAAATGAGCTAAATATATTCCATCTATAGGGTAGACTCATTTATTATACAAAAAAAGAAACTGCCACGAACAATCTTGAAGTTTAGTGGTAGCAGTGGTGTAGATATTCCGAGAATTTTATTTTATTTTATTTCATTAATATTTTAGAACCATTCATCAATGAAACATTCAATAAAGATGTATTTGCAAAAAAAAACGAGTAATAAAACCGTTTGAGACTGTTGTTGTTGTTGAGCCAAAAAATTGTAAAGGCTGAAATAAATATGTTTCAAGACGTTGACTCAAACTGTTGACATGATTCTCACAGCCGATAATTCTAAAAAAATTTAGTAGTTTATTATACAATACACTCGGATATTTGAGGGTGAAACCGATCATCATTACCTTCCCTACTTGTTTCTGAGTGTGATGTATTCTAAGCTGCGATATCTTATGTGGTCCAACCTAGGACCATAAAAAAAAAGCATGACCCAGCATTGCTATCTACGTTATTGGAGATGAAGTTGATCTCTCTAAAAGGGGTTGTCTATAATAAATTTGTATAACAAAAACAGTGGCTTACCCCACTGTTTGATAAATAAAATATTTTATAATTTGTATAGAATTTTCTCGGGGCTTGTACTAAAATTCTCCGGTTAGCCGATCACATTTTTATTAATATAAGGCGATCCTACCATATCAGTAAAGATCTTGGTGGCATTTAAATGATTTATCATTATTTTATGGTGTTTTTACCTCTTTTTTTATGTTTTTAGGACTATTTTAACATAGCCAAGTAGTTGAGCGGACGGTCTTCTTGGCTTAGAGTTGCGGTTGAACAAATGTATACTGAATATTATTGGACTGTTGGTTTTAGCATTGGTACGTAGTTGGTACCACAATGAACATGTTTTATGAAAAGAAAAATATTTGAAAACAACAATTATGTGTTAACAGACTGCTTCTCGCTATTTTTTCTCACTTGCCTCCAAGATATCTCACTGCCAGTGCTACTAATGTTATTGGCTATGACAAGAACCATGTAGGTCGGAAATAGTATTTCAATGTATTTTGTACCATGCTTTAAGTCATCTACTATATTTGGCCAATGACTCCAAAGTATATACCATATATATTGTTCTGGCAACTATCCGTCATCCTAGTGCTGCCCATACCCACGATGTCTACATTGTAGCTAACAGGCTCTAAACACTAGTTGGTTCGTTGTGTGAATATTCAGATCATCTAATACACAGAAACGCTTGCTATTGTCTATTTTATTAAAATATAAAAACCTGGTTCAATGAAGGTAGGTCGATTCAATCGTGGGTACGGCGTTAACCAAAATTTTCTTGCCAGATTGAGTTTAATGTTTAGATTCGAGGGCTTAACTTTGTCCATGCATATTGCATCACCGTTGACCCTGTTGGTCAGACTCACGACAATAAGAAAATTTCTGCGTTGTGCAGGCATCCACAGAAAAGAACGTTAAATAATATTTTGAAGCATATGGGTGGATGACGTAGGTGTTGATATGAAGATCAGTTGCTGCACGAGGCTTGTTTCAGATCATGATTACATTGATGATCGCTACTTTTTACTCGAATGTATAATTACTTTCTCAAGTAAATAGAAGCTGAGGTCAAAAAAGAATTAAAAATTAAAAAAAAAAAATTTTTTTTTGAAGGTAAATTATAAGCAATAATAAATTTTATCTGGTAGCGTGCGTTCATAAAACCAGCATTTGAATATTGTAAGTGCCAACCAATATAGGTAAATCTATATCAATTTGAAACGGGGTTGCTAAATGAGAGTAAGTGACAATATAATCTATACTGTTCAGTAATATAAAGCTGTGTAAACGAAAATAAAGATAGATTGTACTAGTCTATTAAAGCGCTAATGTAAGTTTGTCACTACATAATACACACTGATATCCCTACCTTGCCAGTCTCATAGAGGCAAATGTTTTTGAAATTAATGTCTTTGTATGTCATTTTGTTTTATAATTTTGTTTATAACTATTTGATGTTAGAGCAATGAACTAATTTGCTATCTATTTGGTTCCGTCACTATTGGCACAGCTTATTGAGACGTTAACAAAAGTAAAATCTAAAAGATACAACCAGGTTTAAGTGTTATAATTCAACTGCGTTGTTATACAATGTATACTCTTTAATATTATTTTCGCGCATTAAATGTAAACATGATCTGACACAATGCACTGATAACAGGAAACTATTCTAACATAACTTTATGCCCGCTCATCAGCACATGAATATACTGACATTCAAATACGAAAACCAAGTGATGACTATCCGGAAAAAAAAAGATTTTCTAGTTGACTGCGAAACTGAACTTAAGCTATACTTAGGTTGACTGTATAAGCGAAGCACTGAAAATATTATTATGGTTTGAGATGCGTCAAGACCCCCGCTACCACTATGAAGTTGATTCAGTTATAACATTGGGTCTGACCTACAGTTAAATCTTTTATTTCTACAAAAGTTCATGTTTGCATACATTTCAGCCGATTTTTCATGCCTCAAATTTTCCGGTTAGTTAACCAAAATAGACGGTAATACCACAGAAAGTGGTTACTAGCACTATAAGAATAATTGTTCTACAATATAAAGCCAAAAATAGTATACTATCGACTTTTATTTACAACAACAAAGTATTAGTAATGGCCCGAATAAAAATAAATTGGCTTGATTGTAAATAGTCTTGAGACGAGTTAGAGATATGACGTGGACAGGTCGAAGCATTTCTATTTAATATATATTATTACAATGTAGCATCATTTAAAGGTACAAGAATGATTTCGGCTGGAAGCTTAGTCTCTTGATAAGAATAAATCTGTTATGAATTCATGGCAAGCAAAGTCATTCTCATGTTTTTGGGTCTCTGCTCAATGTTTGGTTTCCACCAATTTTATCAACACACGGCTCCAGTAAGATTCTTGGTCAGGTCCCAATTCTAAGCTTCAAGGATTCATATCTGATAATAGTTTTGCATGTGTTAAGTCTTGTCAGACCTGGGACCTTTCGCGGGAAAGTGGTCCGCATTGTTATATACAGTTTCTGTTAGTTCAGGATAATTCACCACAACACTGTGAATATTGCTGATCTGTAGAAGAATAGTTAAGATGCTGGTTATTGCCCAATTTTGTGTTTTTGGTCAGCTTTTTGGATTGAACATTTCATATAACAGATTCTGATAATACTATTCTTATAAGTTTAATCGTCTCCCAGCCTCTTCTTTTTTTTCATTTCCTCTTGAACTACATTGTCCTGAAATTTACTGAACAGTGTAAAGCTACAAATTGATAATTGCCATACAGTTCAAATTGAGGTACCACCTTCAATATAAAAGATATTTGTTTCTTTTTTTAAAGAAAACTGCTTAGTCAAGGTCTCAATACCAACTGCAAAGATTTTTCTGGTTTTAAATTCACTGATACCCTAATTTTACAGAAACTTTAGAAGTTAACAAATATGAAGATAGTAACGATATATTCATTACCAAAGTAGTCAAGCAAGCTGAAGTCTAGTAATAACATCAATTGGCCTGATATGTCTCAAATCAAAACACCCCAGACGTTTCACGGGCTGGATGTCGACCACTGATAGTCCAGCTAGGATTAGTCTTCCAATTTATATGGATTTACTCTTTTACTGCTTTGATATACACTGTCTTCAAATTTTGGTTTTCATCTTTGGTAGCGTCCTTAGCCAGAAACTCAACATCGTATGTTGGATGTGTCCCATAACTCAAGCAATATTTGATTTGATTCAGAATTAAATATATATTCTGTACTGTCAACCTTATTTCAAGTACCTAAAACGTACCTCAATTATTTTATTTGCAATACAGACTGTGATATCATTCTAGCTGTTGAGCCAAACATAGTTACATTCTAAATGATTCTAGTCTTTTAGGTTTTTTGCAGTTTATAATGATAGAAACATTCATGATTTAGTATAGACAGATAGCAGTAGCAATTTGATAGTGGGGAGTTCAATTGAGCGCTATATATATACCTCAACTAAACAAACAAGAGCTAATAAAATAAAATAAAAAAAGCAATAGAAATTTTCATGGTGAACCAGAGAATTAACATAGTTTCCAATGTTTAGACCGAGCCGTAAGTAGCGGAATCATCAAGATTTAGGTATTCGGTTCTAGGATATTTGGAGATGATGTACCAGCCGTAGATTAAAGATGGTAAGAACCCGAGGATTAGCAAGAAAATCGAAATCAGCACTAAAAAATAAAAATGCCAGAAAGGCAATGGTTAGCAAAACAGACTATGATATTTCAGAGTATATAATAATGATGTTTAAAATCAGTAAAAGACACAATGATGTGATCAATAGTACTCATCTTCAAATGGTGGCAACTTCATGATAAGCTATCAACATACATTCAGCGGAACAGAACCCTCTTTTTACAATGACGGGAACAGGCGGCAGGAGGATAGCAACAAAAGCTAAAAGCCAGTCTTCAGCATGCATTTTCAAATAGTGAAATAATTTGGTAATAAAAAAGGTTTAACGAGTAGTGAGTTGTAAACTATAGAGAAAAGTACAACTTGATTGTGGACTGTTGAATTGGAGGAAGAGAGAAGAAAAAGATTGAACCCAACTGGAGCTGTTAAATAGCATCCAAGAGATGATAGGAAAACTGATTGTTATGATCAGCCATTTGGACATGAAATCATATTATACAAGTCTTATGTCGCAAATATTTGTATTTATGTCATTTGTTATCTAATCACCTCCCAACAAGAACTGTTCCGAATTTTCATAATACCCATTTTGTTTCACCATCAAGGGAAGACGATTCTTATTCAACATCCAGCTCTAGCTGTAAATTTCAGCATACCAGATTCAAACAAGGAGCCTGTCCAACAGAAAAGTTGAATTCATATCTCCGTGTTAGATCACTTTTTCGACAGACCCTTTGTTTTGTCAAGGAGGGCACCCGATTTCCATACTCCACCAACACAATGAACCCGACAAACCCTCAAGAAGACAACAACCCTGGAGTTGTTGCGTCTCTAGTCGAAAAAATCGAAGCTAAGGAATCTGGGCATCCTACAACTAATCCCAGATTTAAAGTGAGTACCACTGGTAAGAGGTCAGCGCCACGACAGACTACCTCACTTTACGATGCAAATGGATTTAGAATCAAGAGGCAGCAAATGGATGCTAAGGAGACCACTCCCAGTGAGCAAGTAGGCCAAGCAATTAAGGGTGTCTCTAATGAAATTACTATTGCCGATGAAGTGGCTCAAGGTGCAAAGTACGTCATTGATGGAAATCTGAGAAGAGTTCCCCCTTACTATTTCACCTACTTAACTTTTTGCAAAGAGCGTTGGAGAGACAGAAACATCTTTGAGCTTTTCACGTCTGAGTTCAGAGATAGAGATGCTGCTTACTATAAACAGGCTATTGAGCGCGGTCAGGTTACGGTTAACAAAAAAGTTGCAAACCTTGATACCATTATTAGAAACGGAGATCAGATCAGTCATAGAACTCATAAACACGAGCCTCCTGTCACCTCGAGTGATATTAGGATTGTGTTTGAGGACGATGAACTTTGTGTGATTGACAAGCCTTCTGGAATGCCTGTGCATCCGACAGGTAGATACCGATTTAACTCTGTTGTTCAGATTCTCAAGCATGAACAAAACAAGAATGTTCACCGTGAGTAAATTGATATTTCTTCTTTTTTTGGGGGGGTTTTTTTTTTCTAACACTGTCATTAGCATGCAACCGCCTTGATAGACTGACTTCCGGTCTGATGTTCCTTGCCAAATCCGGTAAAGGTGCAGACAAGATGGGGGCACTTTTAAGAGACAGAGAGGTTAAAAAGGAATATGTTGCAAGAGTCAAGGGCGAGTTCCCTCTCGGTGACATTGTCTGTGAAGAGCCCCTTTTGACTGTTGCTCCTAAAGTTGCTTTGAACCGAGTTAAGCCTACTGGCAAGCCAGCAAAGACTGCGTTTAAAAGAATTTCCTACGATGGCGAGACAAGTATTGTCCGCTGCCGCCCCTTTACTGGCAGAACTCATCAAATTAGAGTTCATCTTCAGTACTTAGGTCATCCGATTGCAAATGACCCTGTCTATTCGAATGAGTGGGTTTGGGGCCCTGAACTGGGTAAGAATGGCGCTGGTGACGATGAGGCCATTGCTGAGCGGCTGGGACATATTGGTAGATCAAGACCCGCCGGTACCTGGATCAATCCTGTTATTGAAGAATCGGACTTTAAGGGTGAAATGCTTACTGGAGCTAAGTGTGAGGTTTGTGAGACCGATTTATTCTCTGACCCCAGCTCAAACGACTTAGATCTCTGGTTGCATGCCCTTACCTACTCTGCGAACGACAAATCGTGGAGCTATGCTACCCCCTTCCCTGAGTGGGCGCTTGAGCCCAACAGAAGGTATATGGAGCTGGCTTTAGAGGAAGCAAAGAAGTGTGAAGGCACTGAGACTGCATTCTCGGTCGGGGCTCTGTTAGTCAAAGACGGTGAAATTTTATCTACTGGTTACTCTCGCGAACTTCCCGGTAACACACATGCTGAACAATGTGCGCTTGAAAAATACTATGAAAAGACCGGAACTCGAGAAGTTCCTGAGGGTACTGTCATATACACCACCATGGAGCCTTGCTCTGAAAGACTTAGTGGAAACCTGCCTTGTACTGACAGGATTCTTGACACCAATATCCAGACTGTGTTCGTTGGTGTTTTGGAGCCTGATACTTTTGTTGCCAACAATGTTGGAAAGAAAAAGCTGACTGACGCCGGTGTTCATTATATTCATATTCCGGGATATGAAGAAGCTTGTCTTGCTGCTGCGACCAAGAAGCCTTAAACGTATCTTTATTCTGTATTTAAAGTAGGATTTGGTTAATGTATCTATATTTTATATCATCGTTTTATTTTATTCATTTAAACTAAAGCAAATCATTATACTGCAAGGTTCTGTCTGCCTTTTATATATATGGGATAGTTTCTATTTTATGTGTTGGATAATATTCTTCAACTTCTCCAAGAGTTTGGGTCAAGTACAAAAAGTTGCACCTCATGGGGTTTCCATTTTCGACTCACAATGGAAAATTTCCACTTTTTTTGTTTGGTGCTACATGGTCATTGCGTCCTCTTTTTTTTTTTCTCTTCCCTTTTGTTATTACTACCCGCTTTTTGTACAACAAGACAACGTTTTAAAACACCAAATATTCGGTATTTATAGATAATCTTGGGGTAAAACTACATCAAAAATGTCGACCAAAGGCTCTAAACCTCTTTCTTCCAAGGATCAATCGAACTTCCGTGATGCCATCAAGCTCTACGAAGCCAATCAATACAGAAAGGCTCACAAGATCACGGAACAAATCCTTAAGAAAAACCCTGGACATGGTGAAACCACTGCTCTGAGAGGTTTGATGAGATGCCATATTAATCAGAAAGATGAGGGCATCGCTGATTTGAAGAAAGCTTTGACGACTGACCCTGAGAGCTACATTTGCTGGCACTTGTATGGCATCCACGCTAAAATGGAGAAGAACTATGAAGAGGCTGTCAAGGCTTTCACCAAGACCTTCAAGCTTGAGCCCAACAATGCTTCCGTCTGCAGAGATCTCGCTATGCTACAAGCCCAGACCCGGCAATTTGCTGGTGCCGTCATCTCTAGAGGTAAAATTCTCGAGGGAAAGCCCGGATTTCGTCAGAATTGGTCTGCCCTTGCTGTTGCACAGTTTCTCAACAAGGAGTACAGCGCCTCTGAGAACACTTTAACTAATTTTGAAAAGGCGATCAACACTAAGCTTCCCAAGACTGATCTGGAGAACACCGAGATGATTCTGTTTAAAAATGTTGTTATCTACGAGAGCGGCGATGTCGCTCGCGCCCTTGAACACTTGGATAGCATTGCTGATGATGTTAACGACCCGTTGAGTGTTATGGAGTACCGCGCCAAATACTTGCTTGAGCTCGGCCGCAAGAAGGAGGCTGAGAGAGAGTACCGTGCTCTGGTCAAGAGAAACTCAGAAAATAGAGAATATCTTTTCAAACTTGAGGAAGCCCTTAGCATCGATCCCAGCAACACTAAGCTTCGCAAAATCCTCTATGAGAAGCTTGCTCAAAAGTACCCTAGAAGTATTGTTATCAAGGCCATTCCTCTAGAGTTTCTCACTGGTGCTGATTTTAAGGCCTCCGTGACCAGCTACCTGACCAATTTTTTCAAGAGAGGTGTTCCCTCTACTTTTGTCAGTCTCAAGTCTTTTTACAAGGATCAATCCAAGTTGAAGATTATTGACGAGGTTGTCACTGAATTGTATCAGACTCTTTCGAGCAACCCTGGTGAAGATAGCTCCCTCTTATGGGTAACTTTTTACTTGGCACAACACTACAGCTACCTCAAGAAGAATGATGTTGGTCTTGAGTACATTGATAAATGCTTCAAGCTTAGCCCTGAAAAATATTTTGTCGAGTTTTCCCTTGTCAAGGCTAAGATCCTTAAGCACGCTGGTGACCTTGTTGGTGCCAGTGCTGTCTTGGAGGAAGCTAGGGCTTCGGATAAGGCTGATAGATTTGTCAACTCCAAGACTGGTAAGTATCTTCTGAGAGCCAACAAAATTGAGGACGCTATCAAGACTCTCAGCATGTTCACTAAAAATGATGCCAATGGCTCTGGTGTTCGTGACATGCACGACATGCAGTCTTTGTACTGTTTGATTGAGTTGGCCGAGGCTTACAAGCGCGTTGGCAACTATGGCCCTTCGTTAAAGAGCTTTGAGGGCATTTACAACGTTTTTAGAGAGATTTTCACTGATCAGTTTGACTTCCATTCATACAGTTTGCTCAAGGGTACTGCCCGTGCTTACATTGATATCATTAGTTTTTCTGACAGAGTCTACGACTTGCATACCTACCATAGAGCTGCCAAGGGTGCTACCGATCTTTACATTACTATTAAGAAGGATAATGATCAAAGAAAGATAGACGAGATTGCTGCTGAGAAGGCGCTTGAGCAACTCAGTGAGGAGGAACGCAAGCGCGCTTTAAAGAAGATCAAGAAGGACAGAGTTAAGGAGCTTAAGAGGGAGACCGAGGAGAGAGAGAAGCTTGCCCAGGCTGCTAAGGCTGCCAAGGAAGACCCCAATACACCTAAACCTGTTGTTGACTTGGACCCCAATGGTAAGAAGCTGCTGGAAGCCGAAGATCCCTTAGCTGAGGCTGCCAGATACTGGAAGCCCTTGAGCGAACAAGGCCCAACGTCATTAATTACATGGACTATTGGTTATGAGATTTACTCGCAGCAGCACAAGTACCTTTTGGCTTTACAGGCTGTTTCACCCAAGGGTAAGACTAGCGGCGCTTCTGATGCATGGGTTGCGCAAAGAGTTGCTAGATTGAAGAATGCTGTCCAGAATCCTGAGAATGAAACTATTGTCCCTCCTGCCATCAAGGTGATTGTTGAGCGCACTCTTCCTAATGCCTACACCGGTATCGAGGCTGTTGATGACCTTGTCAAGTTTGTTGAAGAAAAGGTTTTGGGCACCACGGCGGAGTCCGTCTTTGAGTACATCACTGCTATCCTTGAGATCAAGCGCGATTCGCCAAATGTTCTTATTGAAAATGCTGTTTTTAACAATTTACTTGTCAGCGAGGATGTAGAGCCTCTTGATGCGCTCCGAGGACTGGAGATTTTAAAGAAGCTAGGCAGTGAAAAGGTGGACGAGTTTAGACAAAAGGCTGCTGCCCACTGGCCTTTGGCTACCATTTTTTAGAATGTTTACTTTTTTCCATACAGTATAAGTAATTGCTCACAAAGAGCTAAAAGATTCTAATATGTTGAACGTTATGGAGGCAGTTATTAGTGGCAATGAGTGCACTATCAAACATGCTGTTAGGTTAAACCGGGAAGATTGTGTGACAATGATTTTGTTGGCAGTTTAGCGATTTAGAGTGAAGCTGATGTGACACTTGAAACATTGACCATTAATCTGATGCAAGATCCATAGGGCTGTCTCGTAATTAGGAAGTGTGAAACAATAATAGCTACAGTCCTAAGACGTAGATTAATGCTACATGAAAAAAAAAAAGACCCATTTAGTCTGCTATATGAATTTAATTATCATTATTAATAAGGTTGAAAAAAATGAAGGTGCAATAAAAACAACAAAACGTTGTGTTTGTTTATGATGTAATGCGAAACCCAAATTCAGACAAAAACAAAACCCAGAAATTTTTTAAATTTTATTTAAATTTTATTTAAATTTTATTTTATTTTAAATTAGTCTAAATTAAGTCAATTTAATTTAATTTATTTTTTTATGTGGTGTTTTATGTCTTTTCACTTCCCTTTCTTTTTATTGTTACTCTTTTCATTCATTCCCCTTTTCCCTCTAGCTTCATGAATATCCACTAATATCGCTAGACCTTCGAACCAATATTTTTTTTTTTTTTTTGAACTAACAGCCATGAATAACCAGGGCTCTTCAAATCATTTACTTTCGAGAGACGTTTTGACGCGTGGGGTAGACTCGTTTCGGGACCCTGGAGGATACTATATAAACGAAAATGACCTACTGGATCTAGAACCAGTAACTTCCAACGGGTATCCTGACGACGATTCTGCCTACCTTACCCTCGGCAAGCCAGTTGGGAATGAAGTACTGCTTTCTTCGAGTGTCCCCGCTCAGCCAATAGTCACCCAGGCCTCCAGTAGCTACATTGACACGGCCGGTATTGGAGGAGGTGGCAACTTTGTCAATAGCCCCCCTCCACCCATGCCTCCTTCAAACGCGCACATGCTGAGCCCGACGTTAGAGAATGCCACTGTTAATGAAAATGGCAAACTCAACGTTTCCTACAATGGAGTCCAGGTCTCAACATCGCCATTTAACGACTTTATGATCAACCAAAGCATCCAGCAACAGGCCAACTTCAACGCGGCTGCTTCGAAACAACCCCAATGGCCTCAACAGCCTCAGCTTCAACTACAACAACAATCACTGCCACAGTCACAAATTCAACAACAGAAACAACCTCAACCAGCGGTGTCGCAACAGAACGCTCAAAAGATTCAACAGGTACACCGATCCTCGTTTCAACAGGCCCAGGCACGGCAAAGCGGGCTTAACTTTACTCCCGTTTACTCGCCAACAAGCTCGTCGCTCCATACTTACGGTATGACTCAGATTGCATCACCCTCGATGGTCAACGACTTGCGCTCTGGGAACTTCTCGCCACCCCATGCCCTTCGATTCTTGCAGGACCATGGAATTCGGAGCAATACATCTTCACCAGTGGGCTCGCTGGGCGACAACTACAGTATGAGCCCACCGCCTAAGCCCTCGCCTATCAAGCTGCAGAACAAGCTGGCGACTGGAGGACATTTGAAAGCCCAGTCGTTGGACGAAAAGCAGCAGCAAATGATTTTGGCGGAGCGCCGAAGGCGGCGTCGTGAGTCACACAATGCGGTGGAGAGACGCAGACGAGACAACCTAAACGAGCGAATTCAAGAACTGGCCACTTTAGTGCCTGATAGTTTACTATACCAGGTTGACAACCTGCAATCGCCCAGCTCGCATCAGACAACGTTTACCAAGGATGGCAAGCCTAACAAGGGCACGATCCTGGCGAAGAGTGTCGAGTACATCCGACACCTTCAGGGTGTCATTGATGATCAGAACAGACGTGAAATGGAACTGCAAGACATGATTCAGGCACTCGAGCGGCAACTTGGTGTCGAGGTTACCCAGTTTACTCACACCTCGGCTGAGTTGGCGCTGGCTAAGATCCGGGGCGCCGATGTAGCAGTTCCAGGAAGCGGCGTTGGAGAGTTTGACCTTGGCGATGATGAATACAATGTCTTGTCCCCGGACAGCCAGTCTGGTGCCGTGGTTACCCCCGGTGGTGCCTCGAGCTCCGGCCTAGTCGGCACCGATGCTGGCCTCACCGGATCAGAAACCGGTTCCAATAACAATAAGAATAAAACTAACAGCAATGCAGGCTATGACTACGGGGTACCCTACTCACCCAGCTGAACCACTGCGATTCATCTGAGTTGAGCTTTTTTTTTTTCTTCCCCTTCTCATACTTCTGCTGCTTTTGGTTGTCTTTTTTTTTTTTTTATTTTTTTTTATTCTCGTTTTCTCCCTTCTCCTGATTCTTTTGATTCCTTTAATTCAATTTTTTATTTTTTCCCCTATGATGCTCCCTACTGTTGAACCTTTTTTTTTTTTGTTTACTTGATCTATTAATATTTTGATACGGACTCGATTATATTTAACAATAATAATAATAATATTAATAATAGTAATAGTAATAGTAATAGTAATAGTAATAGTAATAGTAATAGTAATAGTAATAGTAATAGTAATAGTAATAGTAATA